>WBMZ01009716.1:0-68043 GCA_013400975.1 Atrichornis clamosus | reverse complement strand
CGGGGTGGGGGCGGGGCAGGGGTAACGGTCTGTGCGCGCGGCGGGGCGGGGCCGGCGGCTCTGAGGCGGGGGCGGGGCCCGCGCGCGTGCAGGGGTTGGGGCAACTCCGCGTCCGCCCCGCGTGTCCCACCCGGGATTTAAATCCGGGATGGAAGCTTCCCTCTGGTAGTCAGCCTGGATCGGCGGCCACGGATTCCTTTGCCTCGGAGTGACCCTGGCCGAGACTTCCCAGAGTGCAGACTGCTTACAGAGCTGGATACTTAAGATAAAGTAGTTAGCAAAGCTCTGGGGAGCAACTCAGATCCAGGTGTGTCCCGCAGCCCGCCTTGAGAGTTCCCCTGTGGCCTTGAGCAAATCTTTCCATCCACTTTGTGCATTTCCATACACTTTTTGCAAGCTCCCCCCCAAAAAACATAGCAGTGACTGAGGTATTCCATACCTGCCCCTCTCTAATGGGAAGCAAGTTAAAAATGGGAATTTTCAATTTCCAATTTGCAATGCGAGCCAATTAAAAAAAAACCCCAAATTATTAAAGCACGTTTTTTGTCAAAGGGTAAATACTTCCTTTTATGTGTCTTAGGACTCTCCTGCTGTATTGGTCCATGGTGTGAAATCCTGGGAAATGTTCTGGGGAGCTAAAATTCCAGTCATCTTAATTAGTGTTATTTATCACAGTGTCTAAGAGCTGCGTGGGTCTCATTTAAGACTAGGTTTTATGGCCCTCTCTTCAAAGGCTGAAATTCAAAAGGATCACTGAAATGTTGTTATGGACTTTACAGTGGATCAGAAAGTACTGCAGATACTTACTTTAGAGACATATGTATGACCTACTTACAGAGGCACCTGTTGTACTACAAAAAGTGTTTAACATAAATATTATTTCAAATGTTACTTGCAAATATGCTATTATAGATTGAACAGAAATTAAATGATGGTGTGGTAGTAGATTTGGAAATTGTATTGATTCTCTGTTCAGAAGCAGTTATGAACAAGGACGAAAACAACCCTGTTCAGAGATTTTAATGAGTCATGGATTTTATCATAAATTAATACTAATGAGTTCCACTTGAAATGCCTCCTTTTTGATGTTTTTTATGATTGAAACTTTGGGTGATCTGTCTTAAATTGAGTTCTCCTAATGTTCAAAATGAGATTCTCTTTGTGGGGGAGGGTGTTGTGCTGGTTTTTGGTGTTGGGGTTGGCTTTTTTTTTCAAATAGGAGGAATTTGTGCTTATATCTTCTGGGGTGTACAAAACACTGGAGTTGCAGTTTTGTCTGGATAGTTGTGCTTGCATAGTGAGCACTGCTGAAAGTTGAAACTCCCCACATAATCCTGTTTGGGTTTATGGGTTTTTTTTCCAATCTATTAATAGAACAGAATACTAAAATGCTTAAATACACGTCATGAGTAACTGGTCTGCTTTTGAAGTGAAAACAAAAGCTGCCTACTGAGTTAATTTTTTTTTTCTCTCTTAAAGGCTAGTCCCAGGTGTGTTAAATATGGACTTCTTTACTTTTTCTTTCATGCTCCTAACCAGGACATGCCCAGTGGGACCAATATCTTTTTTGCGGTCGTTACTGCAGACTATTCTGTGAGAAAATGCAGACTATGCTGTTGAGCTGTTCTCGCTATTCTTAGAAATCACTATGATCCTGTAGGTTTTCTGAAAATTGGGAGTGGTAGTTAAAGCCTGAGGGATGCCTCCCACCAGTCAAGGCTTGGAGAAGCTGGCCAGGGTCAGGTCCTGTCCACTGCACTCGGCTGAGGCAGTGCCGCAGTAGTGCCTGCCTTCCAGAGCACTTTATTTTTGTCCAGTGATTATCAGGAAGGCTGTCCAAGAGGAGCTGGGGATTACAGGACAAACAGGCATAAAGCTATAGAAAACCAGGTTTTGTCAGTTGTTGTAGTTTGCTCGCATAGCTGCCCTCTCTTCTGCGGGTTGTCTCTAAGAGGCCTTAAAACAGGTTGAAGTACAGTATTTTTGAGCATTCTTGCTGAGATTAATTTTAGGTGTTTCACCAGATGCTGTCAGCTGTCGGGGACTTTGCTTTTCTTTTGAAATGCCTTCTAGGCAAGGAATAAACAGTGGGAGTTGGTTTATCTGAAACACTGTTAATCTGTGAATAAACTGGAAACAGCCGTATAAATTTGAAATGTTGTTTGTATGCTTCTGAGTTTCAAAGCAAAAAGAAATAATAAATGTAAAAATCTCTTCCTGGTCATGAGGAATCTCATTGTTAAGAAGAAAGTTTCAGGTATTTGTGATGAGGAAAGATGACTCAATTTACTAGGAGAGAAGGTTGGTACCGAGGAGCCTTAAAAAGCCTCGTGCAAGTGCCGTTTTATTGTCATTGGAAACAGAAAGTTCACAAACAAAAAAATCCACTAAAAACCAAAACAATCCTCCCCCCAGGCAAAAATCCCCCAAACATTGTCTGCAGTGTTGTGTAACCAAAGTGATAGTGTTATGCAAGGGGGAGAAGAGTCAAAAAGTGAAAGGACTATAAACAAAAGCTGGGAAGGGAGGAAATGCCACCCTGTGTGCTCGGTTGTGCCTGGGTTTTGTTGTGTTTCTCTTAATAGGGTGCTGCTAATCACCGACAAGAAGACACTAGTTTCAGGATTTAGGCAAATTCCGTTGAGGTGAGCCTAGTAGGGAAAGGCTATAGCGTGAAAGTGTCAAGTGAGAACTAAGAAATCAGCAGAGGGAGAGGAGAAGTAGGAGCAGGAGTCACTGGGGTATTAGGAACCTGTAGCTGCAGTGATGGAAGGGAGCAGGGTGTGGGTAGAGCTGTGGTAAACTGCAATTCCCAGCTATATCCTCCTGGGTAATCAAGGCATTAGGGGAGGATAAACATAAAGGCACTTTAAACATCAGTTGCTGTACTGTGCATGCCTGGTTCTTGTTTGTTCCCTTCTCCAGTACTTATTTAAGGTCAGCTTTTCTTTTTACAATACCTTCTAGTCTTTCAATTGGAGTGGTTATTCAGCAGATGAAAAGCAAACTGTTTGCCAGTTTAGTAACATTTCAGCTGTTCTGGTTTTGAAACTTCAGGTAATACGCAATGCAAAAAAATCCTTGAAATGGTTTACCTATGACAAAAAAGCTTTTCCCAGAATGAAAATACTCCTTTAGAATACCATTTTGCAGCACTTCTCTTCCCTCTCTCTTTTCCTTTTTATTTTTTTTTCACCCCTCAAAGATAGGAGGTTTTGCTCTGGAAACTCACTTTCAATATGGGTGGAGTGAAATTATTGTTGCAGCTTTCTGCCAAAATGACATAAAATGTGTAAAAATGTAAATTGCACAATTCTTGTTAACACAAGTACTTGTACTAAAATTTTTTTTGCATCTGATACTTTGTTTTGCTCATATATCAGTGACTGTGTGTGTGTGTGTGTGTGTGTGTGTGTGTGTGTGAACTTCTTGAAGAAATGCCAAGGACTGGAAACTGTGGCAGTACCAGCTTCTGTATACCCTTTTTGATGTCACTGTAATGAGATGAGCACACCTGAATATCTCACACAACTGTCTTCAGGGTAGAAACATTGTGTGAAATTTGCAAGTTGCTGGCTAAGGAGTTAATGGAGTGATTTCCCTCTTCAGAAGCATTTTACTTATTTTTTAGATATATTGTAATTTATGCATATTCTGTTATGCACTCCTAATTAATTAGTAGTTTGTCAGCGCTCTTTAGTTCAATGTTTGTGATTCCATATGAGGCTACTTTGATTTCTTCCCCTCTTTCCCCTAAAAGAGTTGAAAAGAAGTCCTTCAGACTTTAAAAAAAAAGTAAATTAATAATTAGCTGATGGTATTCACTGCAATTTTGGAAATTTGAAACTGTACCAGAAGGGCATGTGGTATTTGAGGGAATGTGATCAAGTTAAAACAGAGCCCTGTGAAAGTTTAGTTCTGCCAGTTCTTTGAATAACCTTCATCTTCACAACCATATGCAATCCACATCTCCAAACCTCTTTTTGGCTTGAGCAGCAGCTCCACTGTGTGTGGATGTTTCCTGGCTTTCAGGAGTAGCAACCTGTTAAACCACTCAGACTAAGGGGAGATGGATGGTAAAGTTGGAACAGTTATAAACTCATTGCTCGTTGTACATAGACACCAGGTTGATGATGTTCTTCTGGGAGAGCTTCCTGGAATTCCCAGGGAGAGGTCAAACATGGGGACTCCTGAGTTCATATTAACCCCAGGGAGGAACTGTTCAGTTCTCTCCCCCTTATGTTTTAGCCATGCAAGATCATTCTGCCTTGCTATAGTTACTTGCCATATGTTGAGCTCAGGGAGGCATTGGTGTCTGAATCCATACTCCTTTGGATTTAAAAATTCTCAGGCCTGCTAGCTTTTACAAGAGGAAAGACACCAGTCAGCCAGATGCTGAGAGGATTGCTGAGTCACCAGTGCCTTTAGGGCTTGGGGCTCCTGTTCTCATTGGTGCATTTCCCTCTCTGATCCTAGTGCAGGGGTCTTCCTGAACAGCTGTCCACTGGGAGGACTTTGAGCTGAGCTCCTCTGTAGGCTGAAGTTATTGGCTTATTTATAAAGGTTAAAGCCCTGGGGATTTTGATGGTATCATTTAGAATTAGCAGTAGGACCACCAAACCTGGTCCCAGTGATGCTAGGTAGGTGATGTACAGAGATTAGAACCTCACAGTTGAAGTACACTTTCGAGCAATGAAAGGTGAATACAGCATATGGAGAGTGTTTTGGTAGTAGTGGAGCATGTGGCTCTCTATGTTTTGCTTCATGTTTTGAGGGTTAAGGAGCATGTATCCAGATGGGTACTTCTCAGCTGCCTAGGTTTCCACATCTCCCTTTAATGTTTGCACCTTCAATCTAAAAGAACTGTAGTTATAAACAAGTTAAGGCTTCAGGCAGATCTTTTCTTAAGATCCATATGTGGCAGTCTCGGAATCATTGACCCCTTATGGAATCTGGGCATTGAAAATTGCTGAGTAAGGCAGTTGCTGTGGAGATCAAGGAAACTGGAGGCATTGAAAGGAGGGTGATGGAAGTGCTGTTTAACTAGTACACCGGTTAAACAGAATTTACTGTGGCATTACTGTGCTACACTAACTTTTGCTACTCCTCTCTTACTGTTTCTGGTTTTGTCTCTAGCTTCTTAATGAAGAACTGACAGTAACTTATCTTTCAGGCTTCTGCAAGGCATGTTCAATTAAATCTTTCATTGGGTTTATTTAACCATCCCCTAAACAAAGCTGTAAGTACTGTGCAAGTGATTCCTGCTTTGTAGGCTGTGGAATACGTACATTATGATTTGGCAGCACAGCTGCTGACAAGAGGGGATGAAGGTTGGCAGTGGTCTTTTGATCCCAAAATCTTAATTGGCATGCCATAAGCAAAAGGTTTTTCAAGGAGAACTGTCTTTTCTCAAATTGTTATGTAAAATATTTAGTATGTATAACACAGACAGTGCCTGATGAATAAAGAATGGGATACAAAGGCACAGGAAATTTTTTTTTTCTTTTTTTTTCTTTTGGGTAGGAAAACTTCAGAACTTAGAGTTCTGTGTTCTGAAATAATTAGTCTTGATGATTGGTTTCTAATGTGTAATTATGAGAATATGTAATAATTAATCAAATGCTTTATATAGATTTACAGTAAATATGATTCTCCTAGTAGTGCCAGTCACATTGCTCATGGTCATGTTTTTCAGTTTGGACAAGGTTATATGACAGTCCTGAACTTTTTGAGGCTTATTTCTCAGACTAATAGGATCAAAAATGAAATGAGGTATGAACAATTACTCCCCTGAGAGGTAATGGCTTTCATTGCACATGGAACAGCCTTTGAATGAAATAAAGAAAAAATAGAGTGTTCTTGTTTGACTTGGGAGGGAGTATAGTCTGTCTGTGTTCTTTAGATAACATGCTTTTTAATGGAATCTTTGAAGAATGTTGAAATGTTGAAAGAACGAAGTGTCTAACAGAGTTGTTGTATTTGTATTGTGTCACGAAAATAAGAAAATTTACATGGCCCGTGTTATTTTCAGGTTTGCTGTAAACTACCTACCGTAGCTATAATGACACCAGCCCTCAGAGAGGCAGCAACAAAAGGTCATGGTATCCACTTGTCACCTTCTTTGTCCTCTAGAGCTATGGAGTCTGATACAGCTTTGTGCATGGAAAATTCCAGAGCAGTGGAAGAGAAGATAAAAGAGGACTCCATCTCACAGATTACTTGCTCAGTCCTGGGGTTCCCCACTGCTGAGCCCAACCTCAGGAATGATATCTTCAGTGTGCAGCATTTTGGTTCCCCACCATCCTCCAAGTGCTATCAGTCTGTCTTGTTAATGAGTACAAATTCTGTGTTTAGCAACAAAACTGGTAAGCAAACGAAAACAGGAGAGCCTGCCTGCTCCAAGATGAGGAAGTCATTACATAATGGTGCTGACACATCATTTGGTCAGATTGGTCATTCAGAACCTGAGCAACAGGTCAAAGGGGCAGCGTTTTCAGAGACCGCATCTCCAAACTTGGCAGGAATGCAGAGACTTTCAGGTTCAAATGTAACTGAATCCAGCAATGCAGAAGAAATGCAACTTTTAAATGGTAGACGGTACAAGAAGAATGGGGTTTTGGGTAAGGCTTTGGAAGTCTGCACTGAAACAATAAAAGGGGATTTATTACACCAAATTCTTCATAGGCCTTCAGAAGGGATTTTGAGCTGCACCCAGGAGGAGGTATATGCTCGCTTACTCCAGTGTGTCACTAAGCAACAAATGGAAATCAGTCGCGCCAAAAGAACTCAGAAGCGTTTACAAATGCTCCTGGCAAAGCATGTTATCAAACACTGTGACCAGCAGCTGAAATGCTTTGTGAAACATCAGCTTCAGAGAATGAAAGTTTTCCATGAGCCAGCCAGATTTTTGAGCAGTAGCACCCTCAAATGCACTGAAGGTTGGCCAGAAAACAACACAACTACTTTGGAGAGTAGTTCAAGTGTGGATGTACAGAACGGAGTTAGCGTTGCACCAGGTGAAATCCATGGGTTTGCACTTTCTACTGGAGGGCTGCTGTCTCGCGTGGAGAAGGACCTGGACTCTGATGCAACATGTAGCAGCTCAGATGAAGATGGTGAGGAACAGACTGTAAGAACAACTGTGGAAGCGTAAGTGTTAAATTCCTGCTTAGACTCATGTGCTTCTTACTTACAAATCAGGATGGAAGGGTCTAGACAGGCAGATTCCTTCTTGTGCGAGTAACCTCGCTCAATAGATAGTCCTACTGAAATCAGCAAGTCTGACAGTGTGAGCTAGGTTTGACAGGGACAGAAAGTAAGAACTCTAATTAATGGATTTAAGGAGCAGTTGCTTTACTAGATTTTGGAGAACTGGATTCTGTACTGCAGTCTATCAGTTTGCATTACAATGATACTGCTAATAATTCAATACTCAAATCGTGTTGTGAATCAAATAGTGATAGCTCTAAGTACTTCGGGCCAGAATGAAAATAACTGTAATTTTACTCTGTAGTTATTAAGATTAGTCAATGTTAAGGACTTGAAAATGATAATCTGATGCAGGTGTCAAGCCATCCAGTGGCTGTATATTGAAAAAGTTTGGTCCTTTGAATTATAACTTTTGAAAAGTTAATTTACTTACAGGAGTCACTCTGCAACTATGAATGTAGCTAGCAGTGGTGTTTTTATTGTTGCTGGTATCTTTCTCAGGAAGAACCAGAGGGAAATTTATATCATTAACTAATAGTGTCTTGAGTTGGCAGGAATCCTGTCAGTACAAATTATTATAGCTTTGAAAATCAGTGGTGGGTAAGAAAAGGAAATAGTAAAATTGTTCCCTGATGATGGTACAATCTTTTTTTTTTTTTACACCTACCTTGCTACCCTATTAACACAATCTCTTCAGTCAAGGAAGTTTAGGAAGTAGTGAAAGGATGGCTGCTTTCCTCTTCCCAAAGCTGGAGAGACGAGCATGTCTTAAGGGTTATTGAGTCAGGACTGTAATACACAGAATAGAGCTTTGCACAAACACAGCAGCTTGCTAGGAGCTTCATGACTCCCACATTTCTAGTGGGCTTGCATAGATAGTCAGGACTGGGTTTGTGTTTCCTGATCTCTGCTTACACTCTGCTGTTGGAGAGTACCTAGAAAAAAAAAAAAACTTCGTAACACTTCTTTTCTGCTTTAAGCATAATGTTCAGAAGAAATCAAGGAAGCTTCTAAAATTGGAAAAGAACTGTGCCCTGTTACATGTTTATAGCTTCAGTCTAGCATGTCTGTATCAAATCGCTGCTGTGTTCTGTTAAGCTCTGTAGGTCTGAAAAACAGAGGAGAAAAGGTTTTAATTTTCTTTTACATACTCTCAGAATGGTAAATACTGTACTGAAGTCCAACGAAAGCATAATGACTTGTGAACTAAGTTAGGATCACCTTAAATATTTGTATTCGCAAAATAATTTTTCTTTTGAAATATTTTAATGAAAAACGTCATTGAGGCTCTTCCCAGCTTAGTAGAGTCCGCATTCTTCTCCTAACTGATACACTTGAACTTCTGAGTAATAGCTCTGCCTCTAGGATTTTTGTCTTGTGATTACATGAACTGAAAAAGAAACTCTTGAATCTTGAAGGGTAGTGGATAATGTAACACTTGGACCAAAGTTTTGTGTGATGGTTTTCTTTTTTCTTCCTGCCAGGGACACTTGAATTTCTAACTCTGCCTGCCAGTCCTTTACCTTTATTCCTTCTTCTGGCTTTTGGGGTTCCTTGAGTTATCTTTCCACTTAAGGCTTACTCAATTTGCTTTGTTGCACTGATGAAAAAATCCACACAGGGTTATTAAGTGCAAAACCACCACCTTTGGCTCAGGAAATCCCCAAGCTGCTATTGCTGGCAGCTGAGGGATTGTTCTGGAGAAGCACTGCTCACTCTGTGCCTGCACTGTTGTAACACTGTTATGTTGGCCACTGCTAAGAGGAGAGCTGGGTAGATGATCTGTAGTCTGACTCAGTGTGGCCCTTTATTTGTGGGTTGTTTCTTTTTCTCCCTTTTTTTGTGTTCTTACTGATGAGCAGCAGTCCAGCAGCAGCAGCCTTGCTACATTGGCAGGGCAAGAATCACTGGCGTTTGAGGTGTGCTGCTGGGCCAGCAAGCTCAGAGTTAAAAGTATTGCCTGATTAAGCGAAAGACTTGTCTGTGTGCCTAGTCTGAGGCAATGCTTGAATTAACATTGCAGTGAGGACAGGCTGTCTCATATTTGAATTTATCGTTATCTTCAGCTCAGAATGTTTTTTTTTCATTTCTCCAACCTTCCTAAGATTTGCCTTTGTGGCTAAAATGCTGCCCTTTTTCTTCTAGGTGACAAAGGAAAGTTGGTTATTCACCAGTGCAGCTGGTGAGATTTGCTGTTTCCTGAGCCTTGCCATTTTAAGGCCCTTTGGATTGCCTTTCACGTGGACAAAAGAAACAGAGTTAATATCCATTTTTATTTCTGCTAAGTGGATTTATATGCTTCAAAATGCCTTTCTCTTCTCAGGAATTGGCTCTAAGTGCTTTCCAGAAACAATGTGGTTGGGTAGTTGAGAGAATACTCATTTCCTCACCTGTGACTTTATTTTTCATGGTGAGGGCTTTTACTCTGAATTCCTCTGTAATATTCTTCATAATACTTAACTGTAGATATTAAGGTTCAAGTAATGCAGTGATGAATGGTAAGAAGGTTTTGGTTTTGCCCATATCTCAGTATACAGATTACATTGAACTTGAGGGTATAATCACGCTGGTGACTGGTCATTGTCGTGACTGCGGTGCTTTTCGTCCTTTTCATGGGGGAAGGAGGTGTCAGTCCGATGTGCAAGGCAGGGAGGAACCTGCGGTTACCGTGTTTACCTGAGAACAGTCTGTTTCCCATCAGGAGGTAGAAGTTGATTCCGGCTCCAGTTCCTCACGCTAGGAAAAAAACCTGGAGCTATTTTTAGCATTTTGAACCTGTTCATTCTCATTATCCTGAAAAGAGTTTTGCCCAATGAGTGTTGACATAAGCTTTTCTGAGCTGTATCTCAATGCCTTGTGGCTCAAGTAAGATTGTCTTTATCCATCTATTTCAATACCTTTGTTGTTTAGTTGCAAATAGCTGTTGTAAGATATTTAGGCTGTTGTTCCTCCCTTACATAGGTTCTGTCCTCAAGACAAGAAGGATCCTTGGTCTGCTGGTAAAGGCAATTTACAGTACTTACTGAACTTCCTTAGTTCCTAGAGTAATTGGAAAGGCTCATCCCAGTTCAAGAGCTTAATCAAAACACATTTTATTCTTTGAGTATCTACTAAAAAGAAATATGAAAAAACAGTTGGCCATCTTCAGGACCTTTGCCATTTTACTGGTACTATCAGCTCATGAATGTCTTTAACCTGTCAGTTTTCCTAGCACCACATTTCCAGCAGTAATTTCTGGTGTATTTTAGTACTATTCCATCCTTTGGGTATAAGAAATTCCCACTACTCAGGGGATATGGCAGTCCTTCTCTAAGTGGTTTCTTAAAGGCAGCCATTTGGTGCTGCTCCCTTTTAGGTGTTGGCAATCACAGCCCCCCAAGGAGGGCAACACAAAACTGACCATGAGGAATTCCTTTAGGAATTCATAACTAACACTTGAAATGCAACATAGACAACATCTCACCAGCTGAATTTACTTGAAACTTGTTGATCTTTGTGGTTCATGAAGATTAAAGATTATCCGTAGAAATGGTCATAGATTTCAAACAAGGTGAATTGGAAGATGATATGAGCTCAGAAGTTTTTCAACAACACAGCTCCACTCTGGGAACTGTGCATCGTATCCTGCTAGGCCAACTCCATGTCCTTATTGATGTATTTTGTGTGTATTCTTGGTGTGGTAGGAAGTACAATGTACCACAAAGAACTCTGATATTCAGGTGGTCATTTGGGAAACCTTTAAAGTTGGAGGGTGCAGAGTTTTTCTTCTATGTACACTACATGTATGGTCTTCCAGAATCAAAAGATACATCACTGGGTTTCTTTGAAGAAACAGTTGCTCATCAAACAATAATCATGCACCTAATCAGTTAGACAGAAAAACTGCTTGCAATAGATTTTTCTGTGAAATAAGTAGCTCTTTCTACTCATGAAAAGTCCTGAGCCCAGTTTTCCCAATTCTCCTTTCCCTATCCAAATACAATCCTTTTGCATCATTTGGTGGGATTTTTTCCCTCTAAATTGTTTTCATGCTTTTCCTCTGATTTCTGAAAGACATGTTTTACTGATTATCCTCCAGCAACCTCAAGCCTGACAAAGGCACACTTATATTATTCTATTATTATATTTTTCCATGCCCACAGGCTTTATTGTGCCTGGAAACTTTTATAATGAATATGAAGAGATAGTAAATCTTTCTTTTTTTTCTCTTCTTCTTTATTTTCACCCCCTTAGATTGCTAGTTGGAACCAGAAGATGGGAAATCTGCTTTTAGTACAAATACGTGATGGGGAGGGGAGCATTAAGGCAGAGAGAATACAGGAAGACAGAAAATATTATTACTAGTATCTCCAGATCTAATCTGTTTCTTCTATATTATTTTCCATTTTTCCTAGCATTTTTTCTTGTGGCTAATTGAGCGAGATCAATGCAGTTCTGCAGGCCTTGCTATACATGGCACTGCTTAAGGGACAGGGTTTATTATGTCTTCAAGCCACGTAATGAAGGGACGCTGTTTGTTTTTGCAAGGTCAGGTCCTAATTTTCCACACTGAGCTGAAATTTCACTTCATACCTGATATGAGAACTGAATTATGGGTTTGGAAAGGGGAAGAGGAGAGTCTGCCAGGACTAAATGCTGCTCTTAAGCACAAACCCCCACTTGTTTCCAGGTTTTAAGATGGTTTTATTTTATAAGTCCAGGAAATGTCTTATTTTCATAGAAGATTAATATGAGCGGTTTTGAATAAGTATAAATTCATAGGTGCTAATAATATGCTGATTTAAGAATGTTTTATATGTTGCTTTTTCAAGAATTCCGTTCTCTCAGTTTTTTGCTCCTATCACTAGGATGTAGGAGGAAAATGAAAGAAAAGATAGCTTTACATTACCTTCTGTTTTCACTCTAGAGATACACATATTATTTCAGAATATATTTAACCTCACTTGGTTGAATTTCCGCAAGATGGATTTATAACTTCTTTAGGGTCCTACATGCATTTACTGTTTTGCTTTAGCCATCACATGTACAGCAATAAAAACTTGCTTTTGAGCAAGACTTTGTTCTCACAATACCAGAGTATTTGTGAGTGGGGATCCTGACTTCTAACATGTAATTACATTATTACTTTTGCAGCTGTTGTAGGCAGATCGAAAGGTTTTAGTGAAAGGCAGAAGGTTTGACAGGTTTTAACCTGCAAGGGAATCTTGGAGCCAGGAATGCCAAAGCTTTTAAGTTAGATAGATGTTGAATGCATATTAAATAAAAACTTGACATTACTCTTCTTAATAACTGTTTAATACACAGTCAACATAGCATAGTAGAATAGCAAATCTAACAAGCAGTCATATTTGTATACATATGTAACCTTGCATGCTTCATTAAATTGGAGACAAGAAGAATTTGGTGCTTGATGTCAGCTACTGATTAATTAGTGTTTTAGGTGTTTTATGGCCAGCTTTTTTCTTTTGCTAAGCTGTGAAATGTGTTTAATTAAAAAGATTTGTTTACAAACAACAGTGAACTGTCTTTATAACTTCTTGTTAAGCGAGAGCAGCGTTATTTTGGTTTATAGCTAACATTGATTTCGTGAGACTCTACTTCAAAGGGCCTTTGAAAATCAGCATACGTGGGCCCCTGATACAGGAAATCATTTAAATGCTTTCCTTTTCACATGAAGTAAAAAGTGTGTATAAAGACTTCCCAAAATAGGAATGGTCTCCTGTAACAGGGTTTCATTCATGCTGCTAAATATGGGTTAGGAATGTGATGTTAGATGTTGGATTTAAATATATTGACCTGTACTCTTTTTCACTGAAAGAGCTGTAAATTATTTTCTTTTCATCCAAACACTTTGCCTAACTGTTGTGAGAAGAAGTTTTCTGTTGAGGAATTTAAATCAATTTAATTTTCAATTAGCAAACTTTTAATTTCTGATTTTGGTATTGGAAAAAAAATTAGCCTGAAGGTCTATGTTTGAATATATATGCACTATAAACTCCCTTTCTTCCCAGTCCCTGGAGCAGTAGTAAAACTTGGTGAAATTCAATCCCAAGCTCCTACAAAACCCCCAAACCTATGTGTGGCATCCTTTGGGTCCCTTTTGCGGGGTAGGTCCAGGCCTCAGGGCCTGAAGTGGGACCCTGCCAGGTGTCCCCAACTGCCCTCCCAGCCAGAGAGGCGCTCTGCCAGCTCTCCCGTTAGCCCCTTCCCTGCAGCACTCCCCATGCAGTGGGACGTGGACGTCCGTGTCTGGTGGTATCTTTGCTGCTGCTCCTGCTCTTTCTCACCTGGTTCCTCTGTCGTGGACTTCCCCACCTACCACAGCCCCTTCTGACTCTCCTGGCAGTCCCTGCTGGGGCAGTTTCACACTGCTCTGTAGGGCTATAGCCCCTCCACTACCAAAAGCCTGTTGCTGATTTCCAGTGCATCTGGCATGAACCTTCCTGGTTCATGCAACTAACAACTGTTAGTTGTCCAAAATATCTCAAAAGAAATATGGTTATTTTACGTTGGAATCTGATACTACAGATACATCTATATATCTATATATCTTTATATATCCTGAGTTATAAGATGGAGTTGGAGCTTGCATGAGTACCATACCTATCTTTTCCTTGTACAAATATCTGTACAATCTTTGGAACAAACTTCAGTGGTGGACAGCATTGATAGGCTGCTTGTGCACTGTCATAATACTCTGTTTGCACAAATCTTTAAAGGAATGTATTTTGTAAGCTTTGCCTTATTTTATGTTAAGCATGGGCTACAGACGTAGCAGTACTTACTTGGTTTCTTTTTCAAGGGCAGTTGTGTAATACTTACTGAGAATTTCTAGGCCTGTGTTCCTGGTGTTTTGTTGATAGTCTATTGATGTTGTGCCATTTCAAAGGCCAGAAAAGGAGCTTGTTCTAGGCAGCCCTTCTGTTCTTGAAGTTTCTTTCTCTGCATGTTAGCACTACCTGCCTCTCTGCTCCATGTTGGATTGATGAGGGTGCTGGAACAGCAATAGAGTCTTTAAAATTAATATTAAAATATTTTTAACAAAAGGCATTGGCAGATACACGATTTACAGTGTGGGTTTTTAAAAATTTTATTAAGAGGAAATGGTGCTGGTTGTTTACCTTTTGCAGGTTTTTACTTACTGGGCAGTTAATATTCTAGCTGACTCCACCTCCAGCAACCCGTTTGGCCTTTTATCATTAACAGCTTTAAAGAATTATGTAAACAGAATTGGAGATGAAAAGTACCTACAGGTTGTGAAGCCAGCATTGGAAAGATTAAACACTGTAACACATCCTCTAAGAAGCTGAATATTTAATTTATTCTGTCCCTAAATTGAGTTAACAATTCAGTGCAAGTGTAACAGTTGGGTTTCTAACATAAAACAGTAGTAGTAGTGTGATTCTTTGCAGGAACCCGGTAGCCTGCAAATACAGTCTGTGGCATCTCATCAGTTTGGAAGATGTGATTTCTCAGATGAGGGAGCATAGAGACCACCTGTGAAATTCTTATGAAATCTCTCCCTTTCTAGGGTAGCCAAGCACAGAGACTTCCCTTTTTATATTTTCAATTTTCTTCTAGAGCCTTTTTTCTCTGAATATTGATTTTCCTCGTCTCTTCTTCCCACTCTCCCTTCTAAACTTTCTTGTGCAAGATGTAAAAGTTTTACTCCATTGCTTACTTAATTCCTTGCTACTTAATTTTTTTCCCCCGCTCTAGTTCTGTACCATGAATTTTCTCTTCAAGAGAAAATCAGTCACAGCTGTGGTTCATAATTTCAGGTGTTACTGCATAAATTCCTCAGGCCTGATGGTGTAGCAGAAATGTTCAGCTGGATGCAGTTTTTTTGTTTGGGAAGATAAGATGTGTATTATGTGTTAGTATCAACATACATTATTGGATGTCATTCTGAAAGTATTGAATGGGCACAGTGTGTCAGAGATGGTGGGACCAGGCGTGAGTGCCAGAAATTGTTGTAAGGAGTTGCTGATGTCTGTAGATGATACGGAGAACTGTAACCCATGTGTTGGGAAGCTGTGTAGTGTTTCAGAGGAGAATGTCTGCCAGGTAATAATTTCTGTTAAACACCGAAGGAGATAGCAGCCCAGGAGGCTCCAGAAGAATGACCTGGCTGCAGATCTTCACAGAGATTGCAGGCTAATTTTGAGTACCAGAGAACTTCCTTTGATTGATTTTTTGGAGTGGGGGTGGGTAGCAGGGGATGTTTGGCTTGGTTTGGTGTTGGTTATCCATACCAGCAGCATATTGCTCCTGGATAAGTCTGAGCAAAGGCTGAGTGAACTGCCACAGTAAACAATGTTTTCTTGTGTAGTGTTGATTGGCTATAATACCAGAGGGCAGAATTTGTTACAGTTTCTTTTAATCTTGTTTGTACTCAGGAATGCATACAAGAGATTCATAAAACAGCACTCACTGTTTGTTTTTTTTTTTTTTTATTATGCAGTTATTATAGGTTTAACAGTTAACTGATCCAGGGGAATTAATACTTCAACAGCAACTGAAGTTGATTCATTCTGAAAACAAACATTATGTAGGTGTGCTAGAAGAATTAGTCCTTGAGAAAGCATTTACGGGTCATTTCATAGTTGGACATATTTGTTCAGCCATTACAAGTGTTGGAGGTTTTGGTTGGGAGTGGGCACTTCTATCTCATGAGTAAAATCTAGATGAAGTTATCTAAAATACAAGCATATCTGAATTCACCTAATTGAAATGTTTTATGTCATCTTCTAGTCTTCATACGTAATCTCTTACTTACTGTCAGTGTCTGCAGAGAGAAGAGGAATGGACATGTTGAATTTCTCCAGCATGCTGACCAAAGGTATCAGAAGCCCTGTGCTCACATTAGTGTCTTGCAAGAAAATACTTATATTCAGGACAGCTTTTTGGGCTTTATCATGAGTAGTCAGAGGAGAACTGGCTGTAATGCTGGTGTAAAATTAGGGGCAGCTCAGGCAGTTCACAACTTTCACATCCAGTCCTGGAGGGACTCCCATTTTACTAGTGTGCTGTGGAGCATTTGGGATAGAGTGTCATGTGGAGAATATTTTGTGTTTTTGTACAACTGAGTGAGCTTCCCAAGAGAATTGGGGGATGAATTATTTTTTTTCCGATGTTTCATGAGTTTCATGGTGAGTCATATGATGTCCAGATGGGATTTAAAGACTGGAGAACCTTCTGATTTTTTTTGCTTTTCAGCTTCCGGAGATCAGTCCTTCATAAAAGCAATAAACTTCTGCCACTGTTTTCAGTGACTCCCAGTAAGGAGGGTGATTAGCTTTTTATCCTGAGGGTAGTCACTCTGTGGTTTATGAACTGCTTCTTGCTCCCAAATACTTCACTGCTATGCAATTGGCAATAGGCTTCTGTTAGCCCAGGAGTTCCCAGCGAGAGGAGGAGATGAACCAGCAGGGATGGTAGAGGGCACTTTTGGACTGTATCATCTAAAAACTGGGTGCCAGAACAATGTGGATGAAACTGAAGGGAACATCACGTAGCAGAAAGAGCAAAATACACCATCTTAAGAGACTGAGCAGAAATGTAAGTGTGAGGGGATGTCAGAAACTGCCCTTCTTATGTTTAATGCAGAATTTTGGAATTGGAGGATTTTCTTCCCCACCCACACTACCCAGAGTGCCTTGCTCTCTGGCTTGTGTGTGTTTAGGAGTGTTGTAACTTGAAAATGTTGGTGTTTTTGAAACCTTTTGAAAGGAGACTGTGTTTTGGGTTGGCAGATGTGTTTTCTTGAGTTTTGATGTGGGTCTGTTGCAAGCATGCTCCTTTCCTGTTCAGCAGGAAGCATCCTGTCATTGTCCCTGCATTCACGTCATGGCAGGACATGTTACGTGCTCTCACTGGGAGTTATGAAGCTGGAAGGGCTTAATTGCCTCTTAATTTTCACCATATAGGATACTTGTGGAGAATCTTGCCATGGTCACAGGACTACACACTCTCAAATGCTCTTTCCTGTGCTCACCATACGCATTTGACCCCTTCCTGGATACTTCCTATCAATACCAAGTTCTGTAATTTTTGTGCATTTTAAACACCATTGTGTTTCTCCTTCATCAGGCTTATTGTTCTGTTTGATTATAAAAATAAAATATGCCTTAAAGTTTTAAATTTCACCCCTTCTCCTCTCCTGTAACAAAAAAAACCCCAAACCCATGCACAAACCCCAAACAACAGTGTATGTAGCACAGCAAGTTTATCTTGGTTAGCTGTTCCCCTTTGCACTCAGGTTGCCTGGATTTGTATTTTGGGACAGGCTGATCTTAGCTATTGGGAAAACATAAATCTCACCCACAACACAATGGAAGCACTGGAAATACTTCTGCGAGTCCTATTGTGTTCTGCAGTGTTGGTTTGGTTATGTAAAAACGTGGTTTGTTCCCAGTGTTTTTCTATGGGGGAAGGTGAGAGTGCTGAGGGATTCATCTGTGTATTCTGTCCTTAGGTCATGGCTGAAAACTTCCCTCGGTTCCAGCAACAGTACCATTGTAATAGCAGTACTTAATGCTCTCTACTTGCCTCTTCAGTCTCGGCAGAAACAAGTAGCTGTGATGAAATGCTTATACTGCTTCTGCTATTGCTGAATTCTTTTCCATACTTTGGGATGCCCCAGTACAGCCTGAATGTCTGTTTCTAGTTATATTTTTGATCATACTTTGACTGTCTACATTTGTGTCTGTGCTCCTTGTGGCCTATTTGTTCTTCTGCATTTCTTTCTTTTGTTGTTCTCTCATTCTCTTGCTAGTTGTGTAGGATTGACCTCCTGCAGTCCAACCAAAATGGAAATGTAAGCGGGTATTTCACATGGAAACAAGTTTTTCCCCTAATGCAATTTCAGCGTGTTTTTGTAGGGCGATTTGAATGAGATGTTTTATTCATATTAAGTCAATATTGCTCTGTTCTCTTCCAATTCTAATAGTCCTGCAGGATGCAGGAGATCATCTGCAGATTTAGAGTCATCACAAGAGCAGTAAGTTTATATGCAAACTTCATATTCCACTGTACTACAGTACTGAACATGAGAAACTTTGCGAGTGTAACACGGTTTATATGGAACTGCCAGCAGAATGACTTTGGAATTCCTGTGGAGGGTGTATGATGTTAGAGTCAAAAGCAAGGAAAACAAGTAAAGATGCTTTGCGAAGGGAGCACACAGGAAGTGGGACAGACAGAAACTTCTTTTTTCTTGTCTCATTCCCAACAGAAAACAAGAGCAGGAGCTTCTACTCTAGCACCTGCTTCTGACTTCCTCCTTCAGTGACAGGCCTGGTTATTTTTGTACGCATTTGTGCTTGGTTTTTTGGTTTATTTTTTCTTTCTTCTCTGGGTTTGCAGAATTAATGAGTTCACTGAAACCATCTTGAAACAACTTCGTTTACTGAGTGAATGTTAAACTTTACTCTCTAGCACCCCAGGAACAGATTTACAGGTTCTTTGGTTTGGGGTTTTTACATTTTGTTTTCTTAATTGTAGTAATAGGTTATCATTTGTCACTTGAGTGACCATACTTCCTTGCATGCAAACAGTTCACTTTAGGAGTGTGAGGACAGCTCGTAGTAATTTTATCTTCCTGAGGAGTTACAAGTTTTACTAAACAATTTGTAGAGAAATAGACTTAGAGGTAAAGATGGTAATAAATAATGCAAGATCAAACAAATACGAGTGACAGGGATGGGAACAGAGTTTAGCAGTACTCCCGCCTCTAATCCTGTCTGCAGTGCATCAAAACTGGGAAAGGGAACTAGACTTAAATTTGCTTAATTCACAATGCCCCTGAAGTTAGGAACAACTCTCTAATCCATGTCACTGTGTAGCTGCCCAAGCCCTTGTACAGGCACTGGGCATGGGGCAGCTTGGGCTGACAGGAGAGAGAAGCTAAAATTGCTTCGTTTGGCCTGAACATAAAATGTTTGTGTGTGGTTCAGTGGAAGCTTTTTCTTAGAGTGGGGCCTAAGGACTTTATTACACACTGTAATTAAATCCTGTTATTATATAATAGAATGTAAAGCCTTTAGAAATACTTGCATAGTATTCTAGAATTAAGCAAAACTGTACATACTGTGTTTAACAGTGAATGCAATTGTTTCAAGATTAAATATTGTGTTCAAGGAAAAAAATGCAAACTCATTTTTGAAAAATAACCTGTGATATAACTTTGCAGAGGATTTTTCTTTTCTATGTAAGACAGTAATACACAGAGGTTACAACATTTAACAGTCCTGCTGCTGTTAGCTGTGGTTTGGTATTGGTTGTAGATTCCCTTATGCCATGTGATTTCATGCAGTGTAGGTGACGTAAGACCAGCTTTGGCCCTTTCCATTCTGCTTCTTGTTTCCCAGCTGTGTACAGGACACCTTGCTTTTCTTCTCATTTGCTTCCCGCTCCTCCTCAGTGTGTTGGAGGGTAGCTCACCTTTCTCCCCAGACTGTTGCATCCAGCTTGGGAGGTAAATCTGTCAGGGTGTTTTTTTTCCTTTCACTTCAGCTTTCTTGGTACAATGTCCTGGTTTGTGGGTTTTCATGGTTTGTTTGTTCAATTACCCTTCGAGAAAGGAGCAGAAATAAACACTTCAATACTCCTGCTGGGTTTTTCTCAGTTATCCTCTTTATTCCTATTTAACTTTTTTTTGTTAAAATGATTGACTAAGGGATTTTTATAGCAGCTCTTCCTTAGGACTAGCTTTTTGCCAGGCCAGGGTTCTGAGACAAATCCTAACTATTCCAGCCACCACACTTGCATGAACACAAGTGACCCAGAACACAAAACTTGGAATTCAGATTTTCTTCCTTTCCCAGCAAAGTGTATTTTATGACTTCCAGAAGTACAGATACGCAGAAGCTGTCAATCCCAGAGAAGTTCTCGTCAGGAAGACCTGGTTATAATAAGCATGAGTAACAAGGACTCTTTGCTGGTAATAATGGGAAAATAAATAGAAATAAAAGAGGTTGTCAGAAAACTAGATATTCACAAGATAACTTCATTTGCCTTTTTTCCTAGGAGAAAATTACTAGTAGAACATGTAAAATGTAAGTAATTTATCATTATATATATTTACAGAGTTCTTTGAGTTTCTTTTTGATAGTAATGCATATTGCTTCCACGTAGAATTTGGCTTTAAAATAGGACATTTCAATCTCCTGTCTAATTTCATATGTTCATTTTGTCTGTGTAGGAGAGAGTTTTAGCCAGTGATAAATTATGTGGGAGGATAATTTATGTTAAAAAGGGAGAAGATGATGTATTTTAGACCTGCCAGAGACTGTGTCTATTCTTACTACTTATGATAACTAAAGTAGACAGAAAGTTCTGAAATTTTGACTTACATTATGTTTTATAATACTAGCCTTGAAAATATTAGGATTCCCAATTTTGATGATTCCCTACTTGTGCTAGGATGTGTCTAGCATCTTCTGCAGGAGGCTTTATTACCTTTCTTTACTGTTGAGGTAGTTCACATAAAATTCTGCATGAAACAATTACACTTGTGTAATGTTCCTATGCCAACTCATTGGCATCTGCTTTTTCTTGTATCTTTTGTGATACTTCAGTGCTCTTCATTGCCTGGGGAACATGAGATCGTGTTCTGCATGTGCAAAATGTACAGTGTCCTTGAGGATTTACATCCAGTAATTATCTCAATAACATGAGGAAAAGCACTTCTTTTCCAGGAGTTTGATTTTGTTTTTACAGTTCTTTTAAGTTAGCTGTGGCAAACTGCTTGACAGCTTCACTGGGGAAAAAAACACAAGTTGTTTGCTGTAAAAAAATAAACGAACTCAGTTAATGGTGGGTAGTGGAAGTTGTATACTGAAATACTCTTTTGTGTTGTCTGTGTTGCTTAAACTTATTGAATATTGTTTGTTGCATTGTATGGTTTCGTCATTCATTTGTTTAATATGTAGGTTGAGTAATGTTTGCTGGTACCAGTGATGCATTTATCTTAATTTTATTAAGGTGTTCACAATGTCAAGTACCAGGAGGCATATTTTTTGTGTTTCAAAAAGCATCTATTTCAAACTGCAGTAAAAGTCACCTGACTATATTAAACTGACACAGATTTTGATAAAACATCTTGAATAAAAGAAATCTAAACTACTTAGTTATTCTTCTGGGCAGTGACCTGATATCTAGCTGGTCATTGCTGGATGGTGTTTTATTAGATTCCTGTTGTTAGCAAACAATATTTGTGAAAGTTTGTGGGAAGAAGTGTGGTGTAAGAGTTTGGATTCTTGCTGGTGGAGTTATTGGAATTCTTTACACAGCTGTAATCAGCCTTAACTGATATAGTTTGGTAGTTTATCCAGCTCTGAGTTTTATAATCCAGAACAAAAAAATAGCTCAGTGTGGGAATAGCCAGTGAGCATGGATTGTACTGGTTTGGGCAAGTTCTGTTGCTACAGAAATAAGCTGATGTGAAATGGGATGGATATAATCAGATATCTTCTGAAAGCAACTGAGATGCTTGCAACATGAGGCAGAGCAGCTGTCAAAAATGTTCTTGTGGAAATGTGGTTATCTTTATTTTTGGACTAACCAGCATTTTGTCTTCACAGCAGCTATACTTCTGAATGGAAGTGGCTTGCAGACAGAGCTAGAATTGGCAGCCGTTGGACATGGCTTCAAGCCCAGATTTCAGAACTAGAATACAAAATCCAACAACTAACTGACCTTCACAGGCAGATACGTGCCACCAAGGTATTGTCTGTAAGCTCATAAATGGGCTTTTCAAATCATCTTTTGACAGTGTTTCTTATTTACTTATTTGGTTCCTTGTTATTATTTGTTTTGCCCTAGACTTCTTGTGTCTGTGCAGGCTATCGCCTGCAGCAGTTAATGGGAAAGACATCAGGAGCTAAAAACTATTGTACCTGAAAGGCACCAGTATAGGACTGGGATTTGGGAACTCTTTCCTTTGTATCTGTTAAAGTGACTTTGTTAGTGGCTTTCAGGGACTCAGCACACAGTACAGCATTTACCACACTAGTTTTTCCCTCTGCTGGAGAGGTGAGATTGGCTTGTTAGGTGGGATGGTTGGTTATTCATTTTTGTGTTGTGGGCTTTCAGGGTGGGTTTTTTGTTACTTGCAGTGCATGTTTATTCTGAGGATTAGCTGGTTAATGTTTGTACAGCACTTTGAACAGGTCAAGGCTTAATTATTACTAAAATTCCAATGTGTGTAACTCATGTACTAGTTTTTGTAAATTGAACTGGCTAGACGGTGGGAAAGTGACATTCCTAAAACATTAGTAATCTAGCTATCCATTTAACGGGTGCCTCAGGTCATTCTCATATCAAGGAAGTCAAACCTGTGTCTGGTGGTGTGATAGTGAGGGGATTTAGACGAGGGCTCTTTGACTCTCCATCGATGAGCCTCATGTAGGTTCTCTGGTCTGTTGGGGTCAGATAGGCACAAATTGAGAGGAGTGAGAAGATGCTTCAGAGTTCATGTGGCTGAACATGAGAATTAGAGGGAGTTTAAAAGGAGAGGAAAATCACCTCAGAGGGCATTTCCCTCTGAACACATAAATTATTCCATCTTCTTATTTTGCCCTCATAGTCCTTCTTTTCATGTCCAGCTTGTCCCCAGTCAGGTTTTTCTTTACAAAGAATTGAAGAGCCTTTTTTTAAGGGTCTGTATAAGGAGATTTTTTGGTGAAGGATCAGAATGCCCATGTTTTGGTGTTGTCCTAAATACAGGATATATGCACACTCTTATACCCAAAAGCTGTCAGTTTTTACGATGGCGTGGGTCAGATGAGCTACAGAAGATTGAGTCATAATTATCAGAGAAATAAGAGGAGAAACTTTTTTTTAGTCATGCATTTTCTTTGCATTAGGTGGTATCTTCCTGGTGGAGGTTTTTAGTGACATTCCTTTTTCAAACTTCATGCCTGTTTTACCAGCTGTGGTATTTAGTGTTTGGCATTGTGTCCCATAGTGAAGGTAGGCACCGATTTTCTTCGGATGGGATTTTTTTTGTGTACATGTTTATAGTACACCAGTGGAGCAGCTACGGAAGGACGTGGGCTGATAGAAGAGCTCTTTGTTTTCATTTAGTGGCTGCAAAGGAGTTACACAATATCATTAGAATTTGTATGCTGTGTTTAATGGTTTCAGAGTGTTTTTCATGTGTTTTGAGTGGAAAGAAATGTGATTCATAGCCAGCAAACAGTGATTTCAAGCAAAATGCCACTCCTTGAGCACCGTAATGCAGTAAGAAGGGAGATGAGTAACTTGTGGGCTGTTTCCTGCCTTACTACATTGTGTCTTCTCCATCTCTACACATGCAGAAGTAGCAGCTCTGGATCTTTGAGAGTCCTTTCATTTAAAAAAAAATCGATGTCTGCAAAACAAAACAATTCCATTTGGAGAGGAGGGCAGTCATTGCCCAAACTTACTGATTCTAACCCATTTAACTTGTGATACCCATATAGTCAGCATTAGTTTTCTAATTCTTTACTCTTCCTCTTTTCTTCTGTGCCTATTCTGTCTCTCCCTTCCTATAGAGTCTGTCAACTTTCCTCTTCCTTTTCTGCTTTCCTCTGTCCATGCTTGGCAAACAGGTTTCTAAAACTTAAAAAATAAAATTCCATTGGAAGCATGTGTGTGTATGTCCCTCTTTTCACAACTTTTAAAGTGTGTCTTCCCATTCCTCTGACCTCAAAATTTGGGTTTTAGACTTTTTAGACTCTCTGTGGTCATGACCTACGATCCTTTTACTAAAAAGGCATAAAGATTCTAAATTCTAAAGGAATCTAAAGGTGTTGAGGTAGCTTGTCCTCCTGTTGTGGCACACAAATACTAGATCTCTACTTGAATTTCCTTGAATGTACTGCCCGTAGAATGCTGCTGGTCTGGATTTGTGTCCATCTGCTCTAAATGGAAAAGTGCAGAGGATGTTCTGTGTGGTAAATCTAGCACTGACTTGATGGACATTCTGAATCTCTGTGCCCTTTCTGGGCATTAAACTAAGTTTTCAAGCACCTGTGTTTGTTTTTAGAGAATATCTTTGTTCTCAGCTTTAAATTTATAACTCAAACAAGGGAATGAGTTAGGCAGAATGAAAACAGGACAATTCCACATTTTTTCCTAGTCTCCCCTTCGAAGTCTCCTTGAGACTTGCTTTTATGTTTTAAGACCAGTTGCAGCTGAGGCAGGAGTAAAGGTCTCAGTAAAACTAGAGGATCCTTAGTTTTTCACAGCCACAACCTAGGTGAAGTCTGTCTTGCTTCAGGAAATAGGGCTTCCTTGTGTTCACATAATGACAGTCTTCCTTGTTCCTTGGTTGAGTGGAATATTCTCATTAGAAAGACAAATTTGAGGCAGTAATAGAATGGTCCCATTCTTTCAATATCTACTTGATATTTGAGTAACTACTTAAAAGCAAGTAAATTCTTTCCCTTTCTCTTTGGAAAAAGCCTGCAGAGGTTTGATAGCCTTTTTTGAGTATTAAATTTATTTGCTCAAGATAATGACAAACCAAAGGACTATTTGAGGACTGGTTTTGTCAGTTACAAAGTTAATTTTGCTTTACTTTTGTTTAACATTTTAAGTTCTTAAACCAATTGGTACATTACCTAGGATTGTACTTGACACTTCTATTTTTCTAATCTGTCATGTGGAAAACACAATAGGGGTATTATTTTCCTTGTTCCATTTCTGAAACTCTGTTTTTTCCCTACTATGTAAAATTTTATTTATCTTATTGGGTGGTGTTCTGGATGGTACACCACTTCTGATACCGCATTTGTGCAGATGGTCTTGAAAAGCAGTGAGAGTGCTAAAATATTTAGGAGAGATACCGCTAATTATGAAACTCTAAAAATGCTCACCTTAAAAAAAATCAGTTATTAAATTGTAAAAGGCTTTTGTTTAG
Source organism: Atrichornis clamosus (assembly GCA_013400975.1). Taxonomy (NCBI): domain Eukaryota; kingdom Metazoa; phylum Chordata; class Aves; order Passeriformes; family Menuridae; genus Atrichornis; species Atrichornis clamosus. Next base: position 42,926 of record WBMZ01009716.1, on the reverse strand, counting down.
AATTGTATCATCTCTGCCACATAAAAATAACAACCTTGATGTTTTTCTTAGAACGTGGATAGGAATAAGAGAAATAAAGCACTTTAAAATACCTCCACAAAATTTATTGACTGCAATGACTAAAATCAACTTCAAATCAAAGGGTAGTCATTTCTTATAGAAAAACCTCATCTTAAATCAGCAGGCTAATGATCATAAAATACTCTAATAAGTATGAATTGCTGATTAGAGTTTTGGCACAGATGTTTAAGCAGTGGTGTAACACTGGAGTGGTTGCTGTTACAAGGAGTAGCATAATTGATGCTGTTTTTTATTAATAAAAATGCCTACTATTTCTATATTTTAGCTATTAAGTGTATTTAAAATCTAGTTTAAGGACTCAAAAGTTGTTGGGAGGACTTAAGAGGGATGTGCTAGATTTGACTACCCCTTAAAAATTACTTAGGAGGGTTAATCTGTTGTCAACCAACTGTGTTCACTTGCTGTTGTCTAGGGGATGGTGATCTTAGAAGAATTCGCATTTCCAAAAGACATTTTGAAGAAGCAAATACAATTGACAGACCAAGAAGCTTTATTAAACGCCACAGGGAATTCACAAGCTGCCATTGAGAGACAGGATTCCTTGCCGGAACATGACTTTGAAATGTCACCCAGCAGTCCTACTCTGCTTTTACGAAACATAGAAAGACAGGTAAAGTAAACCAAAACTGAATGGTCAGCAAAGCCAAATGATTGACTTCAGAAGTAGGGCATGTTGCATGGTGATGAATTCCAAAAAGAAAGATATTTTGCAGTCCTAGAAGTGGGTACTAATTAATTGAAGAGCTTAAATAACTACACTGTTCACCAGCTTTCAAATTAACCTTTTATTTCTGACGGGTCTGTGTTACCACTTCGTCTCCCCTCAGCCAGACACATAACAGCTCCTAAGAAACTTCCACAAACCTGCCCCTGCTTTATAGTCAGGGTCAATGCAGAGTTGCCACAGGTTGTTTCATGAAGTACTTACGTGAGACAAAAGAGTACAGCTGACAGTGGAGATACATTGCACTTGAAATTGAAAAAACAAACCCCAACAGAATACAATTATTCATCTGCCTGTTCAAGCATTGTAGGACCCTGGTTGGGACCTGAGGAATTCCAGGTACTTACCAGATATAATGGAAGTGTAGTTGTGAGCTGTTTCACTTTGTGGTGTTCAAAACAGCTGTTTCCATGGTTAATCCCAGGAATACGATGTAGACTCCATCAGGGTTTTCTTTTTCTTGAAAATACATAAAGGATGTGGTTGGATGACATTGCTAAAGGAGATACTGGAAATTTGTTTTTCAGAATGAATTTATGCAGTTTGTGTAAAACAAACCCAACAAAGCTGCTGTGGGGCATTTAATATGTTGCTCTGCTGCTCTGCATAAATTCCAGGTCGTACACATATTTTTTAAATGGGGTACAAGTAGTAACTTTAAGTACTATTGCCTTTTCCTGACTCTCTTTACCAATTTCTCTTATTTGGTAGTCATACTTTCCTATTCTTAAAATGCTTCCCCTGGTTGATAACTCTTATCCACCACAGGCAAGAGTGAGGAAGCAATGAAACAGGAAATTTATATGCTCAGTGCAATTGCATAAGGTAAACCAAAGAGCATTTTTAGGATGTGGTGAATGGTCCCTCTTTAAGTGGTTGCTTGGAAAATTAAACACACTTTTCAGTAAGACATTTGACAATTAAAGTGGTAGTGGTGTGTTTCCCCAAGTAGCTACAAACTTGTTCCAAGAGGTCCAAGAACTTTGATGATCTGAAAATTACTCAGAAGTAAAGGTGTTCTTCATCTAACACATCTTACCGATCACATTGGATTTCTTCCCTTTTACACCACTAAAATCTTTGGGGTTTGATTGCCTTTTTGACTGCCAGTTCTGTTCTTAACTCTGAAAGTCTGATTTTCTTGTTCAGTGTCAGGAGCAGCAATGCTGCAGGCTGAAGTATGTCTACAGATATTCCCGCAGAATTCTTCAGTCTGGTGTTAAAGTGTTTCTTTGTTAAAAATTAATTTTTTTACTTGTGAACAACAAAAAAAAGTCACATAGAATAAAAGTGACTAAGGCTGACAATTTTAATTACTACTGTTTTCAAGTCCTTTTCGTAGCTATACAAGTTCTTAAAAACATGTATGTTTTTCCATGTGTTTTGGAAGTCTGCCATTGTTTTCATGCTTTTATATTCAGCAGAGACTTTGCTCCTTACGGAATGAATTCTGTTGAGATTTTTGAATCAATCTGCTAACTGTTTTACTAGCATCTTGTTTGCCTTGTCCAGACCTTTTCTAAATTACTTGCTATTTCTGTGCTTTAATATCCATCCCTGAATTTTTTATTCTGATGTAAAATTTTTACCTGACTGCATTACTTAAACTTTAACAGAAAATATGTGAATTGTAATAAAATGGAAAAAAAATTCTGCCTCTTTTGCATAAATGTAAAATGTAAATGTAAAATCAAAATGTAAAGAAAACTTACTGGTAGCCTTTAGCAATTCATGTTTTAAACATTCATAGTTCTGAGTGAAAATCCAACAAAGTAATGCCAAAGTTGGGGGTTTTTTTTAAAGAAGTATGCTATTTCAGATACATTTAATTTCTGTTTGGTGTGCAGAACACAGTTTCCTCTAAGAAAGCTACTTTTATTATGAGAACAGCCTTTAAGGTCTGACATTTAAAGTAAAAAAAATCATTGTGAAATGTTAGTTGGAGTCAGTCCACAATTCATTGCTTTTCAAGGAGTAATTCTTAGTCTTAACAAAGTGGCTACATTTGTTTCATTTGTTTTGGGTCAGTTCTGAGCAGTCCCGATTTTTTGCTGGAGGAGGAGAGGGGTGTTGCTTCTAGTTGCTGTTTTTGAGGATACCAGAAGATTTTATCCATTCTGTCTGTGGTTACAATAGTTCTCATGTAGTTACACTTCCCTTTATGAAAACACCTTTGTCAAACTACAGGGAGCAATGAAGAGAATTCTTTTAAGAACAAATGTACTTGGAGTGAACAAAATGTACGATGAACAGACAGCGGACCTTTTTTTCCCCCTGTTGAAATGCTTGTCAAATGGCCAGTTAGGAGCTCTGGCTGCAGCTGTTTTAACATCAGCTGTAATGTAGTTTCTTTTTACCTTTTTAAGACCTTTGGTTATAATACTAAGATCACTAGCATGTTTGGTGTACTACTTCAAATGTATAAATAGTGTTCTTGTTTAGTTGTTCAGGGTTGTGGTGGTGTTTTGCTGGTGTTTTATTTGGGTTTTGGTATAGTTGAACATAATAATTGTGAAAGAAAAACCATGCCACATGCTTATTCACAGGGAGAAACTAAATATGATTATTCTGGGATATAGGGGACTGGAATCCTAAGTAGGGAAACAAAACTCCAGGACCTTTGAGCTGTTGAGTCTGGATAAAAGTCTAACTAACTTTTTTGTTTTTTTTCCCAGAGTGCACAATTGAGTGAAATCATCAGCAGCCTAATTGCTCCTCTCAATCTGTCTCCAGCTTCTTCATCTCTGTCATCCAAGACCTGTAGGCACAGACAGCTGGTCAATGGCATCTCCTTCAGGTAGGTGACAGTGTGGTAGTTTTTCTGTGGATGGAATAACTTTTGGTAAAGTTGTCTATATGGAACTAATAATCACTACAGTATTAAATCAGGAAAAGAGAGCTGCTTTCTGCAAGCTTCAAGAGAAGTCAAGTCTTGCTTGTAAGGTTGAAAATAGTAGAGTTTTGTGTTGTTCCCAAAGACATCATAAAAGTATAGTTAGGGAAGATTAATCTGTTAAGTAGTGAAAGAATACAGAAACACACTTCTGGTTGTTTGAGACTTAATGCATTCTGTCATAACGAGTGCAGCTTTATTTCTGGAAAAGTGGAATACATAAGCAATGTCACCTGTGTCTCAGCATGGGTCAGTGTCAGGGTGGCAACTTCATTATTTTTAAGCACATCAGTCTTCAATAAAAGGCCAAGATTATCTTTGCCGCGTACATTTTCAGGAATTTGGAGATACTATTTTCCATTCAAGGTACTTTGCTGTGGATTGACATAATTTCCAAGATGACTTTAGGTTGAAATTAATATTTTAGAAAAAAGTTTCTCAGTGCTAGTCCATACTACTTAGTAATTTCGTCTTTCATTCAAAAATTTTAAGTACAGTACAGACTGTAATAAGTATTAGTCTCAAAACAACATTAAGGTAATGGACTACAGTTACAAAAGACCAAGATATGTTGGATATTTCTCCTGAGATACTTCTAATGTGATTTTTGAGGATGGACAGGTTGCTATTATTCACAGGTCTTAATTAAGATCTGGTGAATGAAGGAACTGTTCCCAGCTAGAGCCGGGGTGTTTATGGCAGGGTGTGCAGCAGAACATAATTCCCTGGCTCCCGACTCCAAGAAGAGCTGGTCACACCGTCTGTTTCAGCTTTACTGCAGAGGCTGTAGCCTCCCACAAAGAGATTATAATGAGCAGCTTGGATGGGCAGTTTCTTTAGCTGCCGTCTGTTCCACAGTGATTGTGTGACTCTGCCCTAAATTTAAGGATGAAGGGGTCCTGGCATGTAAAACATCCCTGCTCCTGATGTATCAGTTGTTTATAGATGATGTAAGGGAAAATCAGAAGATTCCATTGAGTTTTGGAATAAAAATAGCCCTGGAATAGGAGTTTCTGGTAGAGATGGGTATGTGAATGAAGAGAGTAATTTAGGCTGTGTCTTGAACCCGTGACATTTTCATGAGACAGTTGAGGAAGAGTTCCTGCTTTTAAAAATGTTTTTAGGAGTGTATGAAGTTGACTTCATAATGAGAGACTCTAATGATATACCTTCAAGCCAATTCTCTTCTGATTTAGGCACTGTCCAAAGTCAAGTCTTTCCATTTCAGGAGTAACGCATTGCTTACTCATGGACCACTTTCTCTGAGGTTGGTTGTTTTCTACTCATGACCTATAGAAGCCCAAGGAAAAATGTTAGGACTTGGAAGATTTTCCCAGTGCTGTAGCTCTAAACTGGAGTGTGGCAAGTTAGTTGCTGGAAGGGAATCTGAGAGACTTTAGGGCTTTCTAGAGGCTGTCTTAAAAAATGAGTTAAACAGTTAATTTTTTCACTGCTTATGAAGTGTTTTGAAATCTGCAGATAAATCCTGTTCATTAAAGATGCATGATATAGAGTGGTTATCATGAGAATCCTGCAGGGAAATTCACTACCTCCTACTTCTTGGGGTTTTTGAGTGTGTTTTGGTATTTTGTTGTTGTAGTAGCTGCGTGTTCAATTAATTGAATTAATAGTTAACTTAATAATTAACGTACATGCTGCAGTTTACTAAATTCTTGGCTGCTTCTCAACCCTTGCTTTTTCTAGAGCTCACTCTGACGGTATTCAGTATTTCAGAAAGTAGAAATCAAAATCAATGTAAAGTAAGGGGTTTTTCTGTTTTGGGGAGGGGAAAAAACCAGATGATAGTCATTTTCACTTAGGTAAATTCTTGAAATTAGTTGTAGGCTGTTGATGTGAAAAACATAACAGTCTGTATTTAAAGTCAGTGTAAGCATGAGATGCTTTGGGGTTGGTAATTGTGGGCTTGCAGTACGGCTGGTTACATGGGCTGTTCCCAGTAGAATTGGAGGTGCATGTTCCTGGTTTCCTGAATATGGGTAACCTCGAATTGCCATTTGTCAAGGTCTAATGACATTAGTGCCTTCCTTTCTCTATGTAGCTTTTCCTTGCTCAATTGAACCTAGGTGCCAAGATTAGTCTGATGCTTTGCATGAAGGTAGGTGCTCATAGAAGGAGTTCCCTAAGCTAGTGATACCCACTTTCTTATGAGGGGAGAGGAAGGAAAAATTGATTACGTCAGGACAAAGAGCGCCTGTCTGATGGCTTACTGTGTGGGTGTGCATCTGGAAGTAAGGTCTAGAATGGCCGATCTGTGAGCTTTGAAAGGAGCATTCTAGCACAGTCATAACTTTCACCTCTGGCTGTGGTTCATTTTGCTCTTCTGAAGAATCACATTTTGAAAACCGCCCAAACTAAGATGAAACTAAATGGGTAACTCAAAGCTTGACTGGGAAACCTTTTACACAAGTGGCAGGAAAACCACACCGTCGTGTACTGGAGCTCCAGGCCACAGAGCCAAGATCTCTCTTCATCTGAAACTGGAGTGGTGCATTGCTGCAAGGCAGTGGAGGGTAAATAGAGCAGTTGTCAGAGACTGCAGAGAAATTACCAAGGGCCTGGGCAGACCACCAGAACAAAGACAGGAGTCACAGTAAGTTGAGGAGTCTGAGGAGCTTTTTTTTCTAATTCATCTGTCCAAGTTGTCTCTCATGTAAGAGAGAGGTATATAGAAATCTAGAAGTTGGACTTGGGACCATCTGACTTAGAAAATGTTTCAAGAATTCAGAGAGAGTATTTTAAGAAATCTTTTATTTCTCAAGCCTTAAAAATGCAGCGTTAACATTAAGAATGTCATGCCTCAGTATTTCGGACTTTTCTTGGCACTTACTGATATGTTCCATTAAATACTTTGTACCATCCCCCTGTTAATTGTCACGTTTCTTTCACATGTCTGTGTTGCTTATTGGATTGTACTGATGTGTCAGAATGACAGCTCCAATTCAAGCCTGTAAAGCCTTGCTACCACAACAGCACAGCATGGGATGGTGTTTAATCACACCATAACAAGCCCTTTTATTTAATGAAAGCATACTATGAGAAGAATACCACCTGTCAAAAAATATTTATAATTGGCCTTGTAATAAATTCATTTTCATGTCTTATTGTGTTCAGACTTTACTAATAAAACTGTGACTTGTCATAAGACAAAATAACCATTTGTGCAGATAGATGACCTGTTATGAACCAAGGCCAAAATACCTTGCATAGTTGCAGTGCTCAGGCAGTTCAGAGTTGTGATCAAGGTCTTCAGTACTGTAAAAACAAATGCACATATGAGTGCTTTTTGCAGCAAGCCTTCAACTTTGCAGGCAGATGTTGCTACAAGCAACAAAATAAAATCTGGAATACCCGTAACAGGGAAGTTCATTCTTCCCATTGAGTCATTCGCACCCAAATGGGAGAGTGTTTTGAATTCTTACCTTGTGGTGTTGCCAGTTCTGATGACCAGACAGGCTGTAGATTGGTGGGAGTGCTGGGAGGTTGTTCTACATATATGTGTAGGGGTTTCTACTGCTCTTGGCCACGTCTTTGCACGTGATTGTGACTCTATACTCTTGTAGTGTGTAGAGGTCCTAATTTTGATACAAAAGCTTCACAGTGAATTGCAACCCCTGTGCTGAATGATCACTGGTTTGAAAAGCTTTACTTAGGTTTCAGTTCTTGAATAAAACCAGAAAACCTTGAAAGTATTAGAGCAGGACTCTAGGTGCCTTTTACATTATCATGACTGCTGCCTTGAATGGAATGCCAGTTTGAAGGGAAATATTAACTGTAACTTAAAACTCACAGGTTTTAATAATGTTAGAAAGAGAGTTCTTGAATTTAGAAAAAACAAAACCTGATATATGCTCGAAGACTTGACTTCATTTTGACGTTTGTTTCCATGAGCAGAAAAATGAACAAGAATGATAAGCTCCCTTTCCTGACCTGACATAGAATTAATCAACGAGCAAACAAATTACATACACAGTTTCCTGAAACAGTGTGCTAAAGCATCTTGGTGTTTATAAAGTTCTCTTAGAATTAGATAGCTAATGCTAATCAGTGTGGGAAATCTTGGTCTGTGCATGTGGAGCATATTTAACATTTTGTATTTCATCCCCCTTGTTAATCATGAAATTGCAGAGCTTCAGACAACAGAGAGGTATCCTCTTCAAGCAGCTGGTTGCTTGATCATCAGCACATCAAGAAAAGAAGAAGAGACAGAACACGACTAAGATCTGTCTCCGTGACGAATGTCAGCACATCTGCCCGAACAAGGCCTCTTCATAGCTTCCAGAAGAGGAAACTCTACAGAATGCACGGTGCCTGTCACTGGAATCAGCAGGTAGGCCCTTGCCTCTCTCTTTAGGAGAGAAAACCAAAGAATCCAGCTGCTCGAGTCGACATGTGTCTTGTCTGGTATGCCAGAAGAATAGTGCATGCTGTGCTGGTTATTTGTTGCGTTCAGAGACCATATAGTGTGTGTGGCAGCAGTACTGGATGTGTCGGCAGGAGCTCAGAGTTAATGAGTTGAACATACAAATTAAAGATAGCTCAGAGTCCTGCTTATCAAATCAGTTTGTTGTATGGCTATCTTTAAAGTGCTTGTACAGTCTAAGAGACAACTTGAGAGACCCCGCCTTGGGAGGCCTGACTGCTGAGGACACAGGCTACAGTGTAAATCATCTGCCTGCTTGTTTTCAGAATATTTGTTTTAGCTAAAGGAAAGTTTACACAGCTGGTGGCACATTATTTTCTAGGAAATTGAATTGCAATATCTTAATCTTGTTTCCGTTTTTGCTGTTTCTGATTAGTTATACTGTCTTTTTCATGACACTTTAAGAATGCTTTAAAACTCTTAAAATTTTCTGCATTACAGAGGAATTAATATTTTAAAATGGAAAAAACCACATCTGTTGTGCAGGGCGAGGCAATCTGCTTGCATCTGATATTACTAGCATATTGCTGGTAAGAATATATAATGAGTTTAGCTGTGGTGCTTGAAGCAATGGTCTAATTTGGGAGCAGACACAGTATGAACTCATTCTTTAGAGCAGCGCTAATCCCAAGAGGTTTTAATTTCTTGATTTTACTTTGCCTTTTTAAAAGTATATTCTGTTGAGGGGAATCTCTGTGTCTCCTCAGCTGTCTAGGATTTACAAAGTGTGCCAGTGGTCTGGGGAGCGATTTCCCATGCAAGGATATTCTGTGCTGATTCAGCATTCTCTGCAAAATGGCAGAAGCATCCTAGTTTTAGCAAGATACTTTATTGAAAAACTGTCCAGTTTCTTATTAGTTTGAGTTCCCAGCTTCCTGGCAGTGGGGCTTAAAGACTTGTCAGCCTGCCTGGAGGGTTTGGACCAGTGCGGGGCAGGAATGGAGGTGGAGAGTGAGAGTTTGGGAGCTCTACCTTCTCCTGGATACTTCTTAGCCTTTTCATCTTCCTTTCAGTGACCAGGGAGACTGTTGTGGACTAGGACTTAATGTTTCCCATTCAATCCTGTCGCAGAGGTTGGAGGCCTTGTGTCCTGGCTGATGCCTCCAAGTGCTTCTTGCAGCTGTGGAGATGGCTCCTTAGCAAGAGTCTCCAGGACTTTCCCTTCCTTCTACTTAAACATGAAGGATATTCACTCCAGATGCAGTTTCTAAATAACAGGCCTTTCTGGATGCCTTTGTCTTGCAGGCTCAAGTATTTCATTTTTCTACTAGCGCTGCATATATCTCTGTGTTTTGAGAACTGGGCCCTTCAGAGATTATCAGTAAAAGCTTGTGATCAGAAACTTCATTTCTGTAGCCTGGCAGCAGGAGTTCAAGGCAGAGTTTACATTTTTACCTTCAACCAGCCATAGACATGAACTGCTCTGCATGCTTGATAGTTTACCTTGACTTGTAGACTGCAAAAATAGATTTGTAATTAGCCTTTGGCTGTAGACTGCAAGCAAAAAGTGCATTTTTAGATTACTAGTAAGGCTTCAAGTACCGGAGGTAGTGCAACTGTGTGTCTGCTCCATGCTCTTGACATCTCTGGTGCTGAGTTACCTTATACTAAGCCAGCTTCAATGTGTCTGTACCAAAAGTGCAGAGATGTCCCAAAGACAGTGTGGTAAAACACCTCTGTAGGGAATGCTGTTTATGCCTACTGCAGCTCTCAGCTCAAAGCCCTGTGTTCGGACTCTGCTTTTGAATGTCCTTTCCATGGGGATGTTAACCAAGAGGCAATGTGGAGAACTACATCATGGGCTACAGACAGATTCTGTAGCTGCTGTTCCTTGAGAAGAGGTGATGGCAGCAATTGAGTTGTCAGCTTCAGTCTTCATGCAAGCGCCAAACTCAATTAAAGTTTTCAAAATTAAGGTGCAGCAGGGAACAAAGTCTCTCACACAGTGTTGGTTAAAAACAGAGGATCAGGGATTCTGCTAGGGAAGTAAGTGATAAAATTAGACTGAACATTTCCAGCACATTCTGACAATCAAACCTAAATGGTATTGAGACTTTAAATTAAGAGTTGTCAGCAGTGTATCATTTCATTCAACAAATCTTATTCTAACAGGCCCTGTCACTTAGTCCTGCACTTGCTACACTTGGTTCCCCAGCTGTTGATGAGATTGCTCAGCCTGTAATGGAAGAGCACTGGCCTTCAGCCCAGACTGGCTGCTGGATTAGGCAGATGTCTAAGGGTAAGGATGCAAAATGAGGAATGGTTTCTGGGATTGATACCTAGTTTTCTTTAAAAATGCATTTATATTCCCAAGAGTAATCCAGCAAATTTCCTCTGATCTTTCACATAAAAAAGGAGTTACTTAGCACATGAAAAATAGTTGGATTTTTAATGTAATGTTAGTGTGCCATCTCTAGCAAGTGCCTCAAGTTTGACAAACTTACATAACCCCTGGTACCACAATCTGTTTGGACCCCCATTTCTTTAAGGTCACTGGCCTGAAAACAAGCTGAAGCTAGGGAAGACTCGCAGCAGATATGAGTTAACAGAGACCAACTTGCCAAAGTCAGAGGAGAAAATGGAATCTTCTGAATGTTGCAGCTCCTGCACTAGCTTCCTCACAGTGCCTGGTAGTGCTGAGGGATGATGCTACTCCGCAGAGTAATTTGGGCAAGATGGTGGCTAAAGAATTCAGACCAGACAGCAAAATGCAGATTTCCCATGTGTGGGACATTTAGAAATGCTGGGATAGCTTTGAGAAATTTGCCATTGGGTTTTCTTTGTGGTGACTGGTTGTACCCTTTGTCCATCTGAATGGCATTCAGAGTGTTGTCCCTCACATCTCTTCAAGCTCATTCTCTCCCTCCACCCCCCAACATCTATGTTAGGAAAAGTAAAGTATGAAACTATGAACTGCTATGCCATCTGTCAGTTCATAAGGTCACTGGGAAGACAGCCACATTTTTTCTCTTATCTACTGCCATGCCAAATTCATTTACAATGAGTATGTGGCGACCTAGTAGCCTCCCGGTGCCTGTGGAGAGATGCCCTATATTGTCCTCTACTTTGCTGTTTCTTTTTTGAAGAGGACTACACCTTCCCCTGCTGTGCTAGTTAAATAGTGCTTACCCAGGGTAGTATGTAAAAGAAAATATAGAACTCTGTGAAACTAGAAGATCTTCCAGAGTGACAAGATGGACTGCAGATAAATAAAACAGGATGCAGGGTGTTTGGTTCATCTGTCACCATCCAATATCCTCAGGAACTTGAAACATCCTTTGGGGTCAAATCCGCTTGTCTCCTAATTCAGAATGACTAAGTACCACAGATGATCCTTGAGTCATTGTTTGGCTGTGGAATCTGTTTTGTATCTTTCTTCTTTATCTAAATAGCTTGGTAAGAGCTTAGGCCATTTCTTGGTCATGAGTCAGTGCACAATCCACTCAGAATAATCCACATGCACAATAAACCCTGGGACTGCAGTCTGTGCTTCAGTCTAGAGGGCACAACTGTAGTGGTGCATGATGTTTGAATGAATGTTAAAACTTGCATGCAGGACAGCACAAAGGAATAAGCTGCAGGCATGGTCTAGTAGGAGAAGACATACTTGCAGGTTGTGATGCCAAGGGATTTTTTTGCTTTTTCTAGTTTTGTATGTTAGAATTCCTGTAACTTTCCACTGTAACCCGTAGTCAGTAATACCTTATATCCCAGGCAAAACTGAACCATTTATCTGCTTAGCGTTCCAGAGTTGAGAACATGCTATCACCCTGTGACAACTGAAAGATGAAAGTTTAGAAAGAACAAAGAACTCCAACAGAAAGCTCCTGCGAGGGGATGGTTCCATTAATTTTATCCCTTAATTAGAGGATCTTTGTAAACGATGTTAATTTGCTGAACCCTAATATATAGAGCTTGTTACGCGAGACGTGCACACTTTGATACTCTCACTTACCAGTTTTACACTGGGCCTTTTATATCGGGGTGGAGGGGGAAGGGCTCCCCCCCCATTGTGGCTGGCTCGGAGGAACTCCGAAATAAAGATTTTTTTGCTTTTTCTCTACCCTCTTGACTTCACCTCAGCTTCTGCTTTTTAACCTGACAGGCAACAGTAGGAGTTGAGAGTACTTATTTCAAAATGTTGGATCTGCCCTTTATTTGGGTTGTTACAGCTGGCAAGTCAAAACCTCTGGGTTGTTGTCTCCTCCTATAAAATGTGTATAATGTAGTTTTAACACCAAGAAAGAAGGTCAAAAGTATCTAAACATTAAAACAGAGAAAGTCTGTAGGTAGCAGATTGATGTAAGACTGTTAAGACACAAACACCTATTGAATCATTTCCCAATGGTTGTTCCATTTATAACTGCTTCCCCCTCACACAGATTCTCCAGTCAAATGCCTGGTGCTTCTGCAAATGCTTTTTCTATAGTGAGGAAAATAGCTCTGTCTCCTGCTATTTTTTTGTCTAAACTTGAAGGAACTAAAATCTGTGAGATACTGTAAGTTCTAAAAGCAGACAAGTGTTGTACTAGTCGGAAACTCTCAGAGAGCTCTTTGCTTAGCTGACATGCCTTGATGGGTTTTTTTTGCTATTTTATCTGTGTGATTTACTGCAGGATTTTTTTAGTAACAGGGAATTTGTTTTGCCAGTGTATTTTGGTAGTTTCTCATTTAACTTCCTAACAAATTATATTAGTTCCACTTTTTTCAAGTCATGTTTTGCCAAGAGATATCATTGAGGCTATGTAGAGTTTTAATATATAAAAACTTTATACAGCTGTAAATAAATGTAAGAGACAATAGAGCAGTGTGGTCGGAGTACTGTCAATTTTGCTCGTCTGTTTCTTAGCAGAGTGGTGGGGTTTTTTAAATCTGAAAATTCTCATTGTATTTGTATCTCCACCTGCTGGAGGAAGAGTTGGTTGTGGGGACTGAGGCATGTGGAGAAAACAGAATTCAAACTGCAAAGGTGCCAGCGCCCTGAAAGTTGGGAATTGAGGTGCAAAAGCTTACGTTTTGGAAACCAGAAGCAAACAGTTGGTATGATGTTGCCAACTCTTGCAGTTGCATATTGCCACATTTTTTCTCCGCAGTCTCAACTGGGAGTTGAGTAAGAGCAGAAGAATATTTGCTTTCGTTCAGTGGTTTGGGAAAAAAAAAGTAAAAAGTAAAAAAAAAGTGATTGCTTCTCCAGAAGGCTCTGAAACTGACAGGAGAAAAGTATTTAAATTCTAGGGCATGAGTTTCTTATTTTGATCTAATTCTCATGCTGGTTGTATGATTTTTGTGTTTAGAAGCATTACCAGCGCATGCCTAGGGCCAGTGGTACTTTTTCTTGATGCCACTTGATAAATGCATGTGGGTCTTTCTCCAAGTCTTGTTAATTTTCAGGGTTTTTTTAAGAGTGTGTTTATATATTTGTTTATACACACACACACAATTATAATTTGTATTCTATCTAGCATGCAGAGCCTTTATCTTATTTGTTACATGTATGCTGTTTACTAGGGGTCTGTAGCTAGGAGGAAAGAAGTTGCACTGAGTGGAGTCTACTGGTTGTCATCCCCTTCCTTGGTATCCATAGATACTGGCTCCACCACCTGCTTCAGCATAGTTTCCTGGTATTGCTCGCTTCTGAAAAGCCATGAATACAGGGAATGTTGTTTTGTTGCCAAGTCTCCTGCAAACGGGTTCAATGCAAGTGGTGTGGTACCTCTGCGGATATGTCGGTCTTCTGGTCTGGGGAGGAGAATCCCTTGGTTACCAAGTGTGTTAGTGAAAATAATAGTTGATGAAATTACTACTTTAACCCTGGAAGTTGAAAAAGACAGTCTTCTATTACTTAAAAATCAATGAAACCTGAGTGGGGAAAAAAAGAGGTACTACATGTTCAGCTCTTCTGCATGTGTGACAAGACTTTCATCTACTGGGAGGGAAGGAAGGGACAGCACTTCACAATTCTTTGATACTGCCAGTGGAACTACATTCATCCTCTCTGAGGTTTGTGGCAAGCCAATAAGCCTGTGAATTCTATTTTTTTCAGAATGAAAAACCTTTGTGCTTTCCACAGTCTTGCACCTTTAGCTTTATGACATTTCTGTAGTGTTTTACTGATCACACCTACTCTTAATTTCAACATGGCATTTTTGAGAAGATATCCTTGTGGACTAATATGTCTTTCTTTCTTGTGGTTTAACTGATCAAAGATTAAGCACTAACCTTGATTTTTCAGTTGATTTTCTAGTTGAAAAAAAGTACTTTGTTTCAGGATGTAGAAGACAGCATGCACTTCCTACAGAGCAGGTGAAAGTCCCATTGGCTTATTGCAGGATTAAAGAAACTAAACTCCGTGTACACTTAGGAGAGGTGGGTGTTCTCCAAGAACAGTAAAAGTTATCACTCCTTGTAGGATGTTGACCAGAAAATCTGAATTTGAGACAAGCTGGATGCTGAGTAAATTTTCATTAGTGTTTTATGAAACTCCCCATTCTCTTCCTGGTAAAACTGGTCTCTACCATAGGCTCTGCCTTATTGACAGTTTCAGAGGGGCCAGAGGCAGATTAATTTGGGCAGTTTGCTTCCCTGTACCTGACCTGCATGGCAAAGGTCTGTCCATTTGACATCTATAGAAACTTCATCTGGAAGGAAGGGTCTGACATACGGGGGGTGTGTGTGTGTGTCAGCAGCATCTGTTGTGCACCTTCCCATGTAGGGATATCTTAGATGCTTTGCCCACCTCTCTCCCACTACCTGTTGATAAGAGAGAAGGTCCTGGGGGCTTTCAGATTAACCTTTCACTCTCTGTGTATTGTGTGTTGCCCAAAAGCACTCTGGACTCAAGACACCTTGTGAAATAAGAGGTTTTGTTGAACTGTATGTCCTGCCAGAGGGGCACAGCTCTGCTCAGAGCAGGTTGTTGAGTGCAGAAGAGAGAGGCTGTGGAGAAGTGGGCTGTGCTTTAAGGCAGGTGCTAAAGCATTGAGGCGAGCAGGTATTGTGCTGGTCTATTGGTTTGATCTGTACAGAGCACAGGATTAAAAGTTGGTGTGTTTGGTGTTCAAAGAGCAGTTGTCAGCCACCCACACAGTGGTTCTCTTGAATCCCATAATTCAATCTCTGCATTTTAGTTGGCTACCCATTTACTGAAGAACAGTTTTTAATATTGAGGGAGATAACTCTTCTTTGGTATTGCTGAAAAGTTATGGGAGTGTTTTTGTAGAGAGAATCAATGCATTTTCCTTGCCCTTTTGGGCTTAGTAAGAGTAATCAGAAGCAGATGTGATAGGTATTCAGCAGAGGGTATTTGAGCTAATTTAATTAATTTGCTGGATTCATACATAGTGGCATAATTGAACTGTGAGTCTCTGCACTGTTACGCTTAGGCATGTTTCCAAAAATGGTAGGAGTTTTAGTGAGCAGTAGTTGAAACCACAAAATGAGTATTCACTTCAGAATTTTTTAACTGGGAGCACAAAACATTTTTCTTTCCAGTAATTTTCTTTCCACACTTTTTTCTCTGCAGAAGAATGGAATGGCCAGTAGTGTTCAGCCTTCTGATCCTTCAAGAACAGAGGCAGTTGTGCTTTGTCTAATGCATCAGTTTGTCACAAGCAAGCGCAAGAATTGGTTTGAATATCAAAATTAATTGCTCTCTGTATTTTCTGTAACCCAGTAAAACAGTACTAAGGGGGAAAAATCCAAGTTTAAAATTCATAATACTCTGGGAAATCAGATTATGTTGGTGGACACTATTCCTTCTCATAAGTTTCATAAGTTTAAACCAGAGCTGCTATATTAGTTGAATATTTAAAGCTTGCACACTCCTGACTTCCTCTTATATACAGTGTATTTTCTTTTCTCTGTTATAATGAATTTTATGTAATACTATTCTTCATATATGCTTGAGCTCAGGAAGCATGAGATTTTGTATTTCAGTAATGAAGAAAGATGTTTCAGGAGATGTACAAGGTGTAGTAGAGCAGGAGGAAAGGGGAAAATTGGTAAGAGTTTAGTAATGTCTCTTGCTTTCTGAAGGATTTGCATTGTGCTGAGGTTTGCTGTAGGGGCCTGTCTTCTAAAAGCTGCGTGCCATGGTGTCCCTGAAACCCCTTAGCATTGCTGTGGCTGAATGGATATATTTGCAGGCTTGTTTTTCGTTGGGTTTTGGTGAATTTTTTTGTTGCTGTGTTAAAAATTCAAAAATTGACTGCTGTAAAAGGCAGTTGGATTGTAGACTGTGTTCTATTCGGAATTGGAAGCAGGGGGAGTTTAATTTTCCAATAAACAATTCTTCCCTTTTGCTTCAATGAAAGTTGAAGCACTTTCTTTGAACAGCACGCTTTAATTCCAGTGTGAAGGGCTTCTGAAATTTTTTTCATCAAGAGTTGATTAAGTCAATATTCCTGACAAATATTATGATTTCACTAATTCAGCATTTTTCAGTGGAAAGCTACTCCATCAGAAATTTAAACCAGATCCAGTAGCTAGGAACACAGACACTGCCAAATTTCTTAGCTTTTTTCCCTAGTAGCTTCACAGGCATTTAAATAAAATTGCTCTTGCAGCTATGAAGTCTGTATTTTCTTTTGGATTGCAAACTGGCTTAATGAAAGATTTCATTACTTCAGGGCACTAATATACAAATTCAGGCATAAGGTTTTTTAATTCCCACCACAGGCAAGTTGAAGAAAAGAATTTTGTATTTGCTGCTATTGGCAAATGGATTTTAATACAGTTTCAAAATGGGTTGTGACTGTGGAGGCTGTTTGACCATGCATGTGCGTTTTTGAGCAGGCTCAGCTTTAAGCTATAATCTAGATGTGTTTGTGGCTAAGGTGAATTAAAGCAAGAAAAAGTGAGTCAAGACTAAAGGACTGAATGTCAGAATGTCTTGGTCTTATCTATGTACTTTCTAGGTTAAATTTTACTGATTAGTGTTTGGGAATTTCTTTTTAAGTAACGAGAAATTTGTTTACTGTAACGTGGATTCACTTCTGTAAAAAAAATAAGGACAAGCAGAAGTGGTGCTGTTGCAGCTTAAATAGTATAGATTTAGTAAGGTGCTTCATTTCTAAAAACCAAATATCAAGAGGAAATATGCTTTTGTGCATTTTTGAAAAGCAAACCCTTAGTGCATTGAGGTAGAGCAACTACCTAAAACCTCTTTAAGCTTGAGTTTAATGGTCCAGATAATGGGAAACATTAAGTTTTCTTTAGCATTTATCCCTCTAGTATTTCCAAACACAGGTCCCAGTTCTACCAACACTTTATGGATGTTTAAAGTTTAACAGATGAAGAGTCCCATATGTCTGTCACAGGAAAATGACAACATTGATTTGAAGGAGTCAGAATATTTCTGAGTTAAGTTGAAAGTACTTGTACGTACATCTGTGTATGGAGATCAAGGTGGATTTAGGACTCTTAGTGTTTTCCTGTGGGGAAAAAAAACATTAAATACAAGAACTCCCACACACACCATCACTGTATTCTCTGCTCCAGCATCATAACATGCTTACTTGATTTGAATGGTTTCTGAGATACAGTACCAGCATAGGGAAATTATCAATTGAGAAGAAGGGAAGAGATAGAAAGAAAAACTTCTTAATGGAGTGTTTTCTGAGATAATGTGAGTCTGAGATAATGTGAATATTGATGCCATGTGACAGAAGGACTGCTTTCAGTAAGTGGAGGGGATTTCATGTGGTAGATACAATCACTGCATCACTAACACATAAATGGCACTGCTGAATTGCAGCCTGAAGTATTTCAGGCAGGAGGAAGCTGAAAAGATTTCTTGGATTCGGAAAGCAGAAGTACTGAAAATGCAAGTAATGTTCATTGAGGGTCTCACCTTTGATGCAACTGCTACATGCTTCCATTCTATAAAAAGTAATAAGAAAATGTTGTATTCATTCTTGCAGTTTTTTACGCTGTAACTGTTTCCCAGGGAATGATAAATGTGATTGTTGGCACAGTGATAGACTGAGACCCCTGAAGTACCCCAGTGCCCCCTTCTCTCCTTTTCCATTTGTAGGATCTGCAGCATTTGACAAAGTATCAAAAACCTATAGAAACCTTAAAAAATGTCAGTATCTTTGGGGTTACTACCACCAGTATCCAGTAAGAAAGTAGTTTATGCAACATTATTTCCCTGCAGTACTTTTTGTAGCATGTTCTGAAGTACAGACTACTGTTTGCTGCTCTCTTGTAGCATCACATTTAATTCTTTCCTTCTGTCTATTAGAGCTCAGTATATGGCCTGCACTGTACAGCTTATTCCTACCCATTTTCACGCTGCCTTTTGCTGCAGTCCTGCTACCTCACACCCACCAGTTCTGTGCCATCTATCATTTTACCATCCATACTTTAACAAGCCTTGCAACTAAGCAGCTAAATTAACCTTTCTTTGCACCTTTCCTCTTTCTAGTAATTCCTGTTACTGCCTAGTAATCAATCCTTAATGCATCCCTCTCCCTGTTTATTGCTATCTTTTGTGTTGCTTATCTGATATTTAAATTACAGCAAGGTAAAGATTTTGCCCTATTGCTTTGTGTAAGTACACAGTGTGATCAAAATGTTTAATATAGTTTCTTGCATTAAAACATGTGATCTCAAGCTGTCTAGAGATACTGATACTAAGAGTCTTACTAAGGGGATAAATGAAGGAGACCCCTCTAGGTAGTCTGGTGTTAGGTTTGTTTGTGCATTTATATCATGCCTGTTTTGCTGAAATTAAATTTTAAGGGGTGTTTGTTTGTTGGTCATAGGATAGATCAAAATAGTTATTGGAAATAGTTACATTTTATACAAAAGCTTTGACAGCTTCCAGATCCTAATTGAATTGACAGGTCCTAATTGAAGGGGGTTTTGTATTCTTTGTATTATGCACTGTGGTCCATAATAAGTGAAGGTAAGTCATATTTAGATATCTGAAAGTTTGTTGGAATATTCTTCTCATTCACATATTAAAGAGTGTCACTCACTGAGTTGTTGGTTTGTTGGGTTTTTTTCCTCTTCTGGTCTAATTTGAAAGACGTGAGTAAAGGAGAAGTTAACCTTTGTTTCTGTGTGTTCTTGCAGACTTTGCCATCTAGACATGTCTCCTTTCCATATAAAACTCAGTTGCCATGTGTGGTGCCAGCCTCCACTTTGAGCAGCAGTGAGTACAGCACAGAATCTAAAATTCTAGATTATGTGCAAGAGCTGGACTCTTCCTTCCATCCGGTCTTATCATTCCCTTCAGGTAAGTAATGCCATGACTTAAAAGGTGGTTGTGCTTGTGACTCTTGTAGAGGTTATGAACCAGTTTGCCTTTTCAGTGATTTTTAGGACTTAGTTCTCATAACAGAAAACCTCACACTGTCAAAATACATGGGTTTAGACTAAATGACAATCTTGACTTGATCTAGACTTTTGGAAAACACACCACCTAGGTTTCCTATACCAGCAATGTTCTTACAACCTGGGAAGACTGGTCAGGGTAAAGGTGTGTTTGGGTGTTTTGTGGTGTGTCTAATTGATTGAGTGTTAGTCCTTTAGACATGGTGCTTTTGCCAACACACTACCATACCTTGGTTGTGTTGTTTTCATAAGCAACTTTCTGTTCAGGCCTTTTAGACTAGGTTTAAAAAGCTTTAGGTTTTCTAATTGTTTTTGTGATACTCAGCCTTTCTGATGATCTTTGAAGTTTTATGGTTTTTTGTCATCTGATTCTTTAGTGTTTTTGGACAGTAATACAGACGATGTTGTCTGTGACTCAGCCCTGAAATTAGTGCAGGTGCAACTTGACAGCACTTGGGACTTCAAAACAACATAATAAATACTGTTATCAGCAGAATGGATTGAATTTTTGTGGGATTTTCTTGTTTTAGGAAAAAGCTATTTCCAGGTAGTTACTGACTAGTACAGGAATTATGCTGTTCTGGGGGGCTTCTTTGCCACAAGATTCTGAAGATGAGACTGGGACTTCCATGGAACTGTTTGAATCTTTAATCAAACCCACTGTCTTCCCAGAATGACAGCGTAGACTCTGCTGCCTGGTATTAGGAAGTCAGGAATTAACGTAAATCTTGGGTTTGGAGAACTTGCCACTGGCCAGTAGAGAAAACCCAGATGTGCACATGGAATCCAGAGAAAGCCCTTGCATTCATTCTTACCTCCCTCTTGAGGGAGACTGGGACGTGTAACAAGAATATTGACTTTTTGTTTTCTCAAAAAAAGCTTTGTCATCATCAAAAACCTAAAAAGCTTCAGATTGCACTGTGGCTACTGTTTGACACTTTGCCAGGATGGAGGAGGAAAAATGTTTTTAGCTTTATTCCAGTATCAAGGACATCTTTCTTAAGGAATATTTATTCTCTTTTCAAGGAGCCTTTCTAATAATAGTTGAGACAGGGAAGTACTAGACCTACTGTCTCCTGTTCAGATGCCGTCCTTGCTTTTGAGGGCAGGTGGATTCATGCTTGACTTTGTGTACTTTGCTGTCTCTACCTCCTCATGAAGGTCACTAGTCTATTTGTAATTTTCTTTCATATGAAAGAATTATTCTGATTAAATGCATGGTAGAAGTTTTCCAAGTTGTAGCCTGATTCAATTTCATGTTTTCTTTGCAGCTTTCTTGGTTATCCCCTTCCAGAGAAATAACTTATCTTAAAATACTGCTTGTGCTGTGCCCACATCTTTATAGATATAAAAAAATGTCAGCAGAGTAAAAGAAAAGGGGTTTGTTTTCATTTTCTCTGTGTGTTAAAAATACATTGTTGGGATTTGTTTCATTTCGGAACTCTGGGAGTTTGAATTTTTAGTGTGCGAGGAGGGATTCAAGTTCAGGACTCAAATGTAGTTCTCTCACCTTGTTTTTTCATGTGGTTTGCTTTCAAAGGTGAATCATGATTTGCAGACAATCTAGTAAATAGTGTAGTGGGACTGACTCACTAGTATACTCTCTTCTGGAAGCATAGTTGTCCCTTCATCTAAATCTTGCCTTCAGTTTCCAAATTACCAAGGATCTTGACCAAAAATACATCAGTGGTTGCAGCATCACTTTAACATAAAAACATCTCTTTAAACTTGCACCTTGATAACTGGAAAATTGTAGTTTGCATCTAAGAAGCTTGGGTTTCTGGTATTTCTGAACCTAGCCTGTGGATAAATTGAAACAAGCACTCCTGCCCTTTCAATTAAGATACAGTAACACATAAAAAGCAATCTCTGAGTCACCCAGATGGTTCCCTAGGTTAAAAAAACCCCAAACAACAAAAGACTAACAAAATAGGTGACATTTTTTGCTTATTTCTTTACTTAAATGTTGTGACTAATATACCTTCCAGACCCTCCTTATATTTTACTTGGAAGTAGAATAGGAAACACAGCAAAACTCTTGGGCTGTTGTGACAAAATATCGAGTTAGATCCATATCAAATTGAAATAAATTGTTATTTTTATTCAGCAAAATATGTTGAATGTTTCTATCCTGGCACATCCTGAAGGCACATGAGGCTGTGTGTAAATATACGTAGTTTAATGCCCATCCTTGGGCCCTGTCCTCAGTCCTCTTCTCGTTCTGAATGTACCCACTGTCAAGCCTACTTCTTACATTGACTCTTTTTTTCTATTTAATTTCTCTCTGTTCTGGTAATTTTTTTTTTTCCAGAAAGGCTTTTCAGAGAGAGACTTTTTTTTGGTAAAGCCTCCCTGCCTTACAACAGGGGTAAATTCCTTACCACTTGAGATGTTTTGCAGGCTAGTTTTGGGTTAAAACTCCTATCAGGAAATAAATTACATTGCCCTGCTGTAGACTCTTCCAGGGGAAGAGAGAGAAGGAATGCCCCTTGAAATTACCTATAGGCTCCCAGCAGTAACAATTTCCAAAAGCTTTAGTTGCTTGTACCCAAAAGGATGAACCAAAGCCTCTTCAGATTACAGGAAGAGTGCACTGTGTGCTCTATGCTGTGCTGGGTTTTGTGCAGGAGCTGGTCAAGAGGAGAAGACCCTCATTCAAGACCCTCTGTGTTTCAGTCCTTAGCAATATTACTCATAGAGTATATTACACAGTGTTGGGTAAATCAATTCCTAGACCTCTAGTGATGATGCATAATAAATATAATAATTAATTGGCTCAGACGTTGCCATTTTTCTAATACAAACCCTATTCCTTTGGAATTCTGTTTTTTTATTAGATATTCCTCTTCACATATACTTTGAAACGTTATTAAGGAAGGATGACATCAAAGGAGAACCTGTTGATATGTCATCTTTGGGAGGGGAGTTTAAAGTATCTCCTAACAATGGTACGTAAAGAAAAATATTTTAGTATTTGCAAGACCATTTTTCATTCGTCAGTACTTCCTGCCATGTTGTCACAAAGCAGGTTATCAGAGAAGGTAACTGACTATGGCTTTAGGTGAAAGAGGAATCTCTTCCCAGACCACAGTGTTATGTTTTCCTTTGTTGCACTGAGATGATCCCACCAGAGCTTTAGAAGGGCACTAATACAAGTGGGTGGAGTTTAGACCAGGTGCCTGTCTGCAGTCCTGTTACTATTTGGATTCCTATCAGAAGTTTGGGGTTTTTTTCCATTATAAATAGTTCAGCAGTTGAGATTTCCTGTAACCTGTACTGTGGAAAAATAAGTTCTCAGCTTGATACATACTTTTTCTGTTGTAGACTATGATCAGCATAATGTTTCTGTCAAACAATGGAGCAGTAGCTGTTTATCTAATTCCAAATCTCAGTCGGTGTTAGGAACAACTGACCAGCTGTCAGAAGGAAGAAAGAAAAGACATCTAAGTGAGACAGCAGTAGGTAAGAGAAAAATGGCATTGCAAGAGGGCACTACATCCTTTAAAATATGTACTATATAAATATCACTGGGCTCTGAGAATTAAAATTCTCTCCTAAAAGGATTCTTTTATGAATCTTACGAAGGAATGGACTTAGGACACCAGGAAAATAATTTGCTATTTTAAAGCATATTGATCACCTTTCTTCTTGAGTATATATACAAAATAAAACAAGCGTCTGTATTTTATTTTTGGAGTACTCTTAAAGGAAACTGCTCAGCAGTTCAACTGTGTTCTTTTAATACTGGGTGTCATTCTTAATACGAAGGCAAGTTTTTTATAGTAGTCAGCAAAGTAGTCTGAATTGCAAAGTTATCTGTCAAGTCTTGTGCCCAACGAAATATTTACTATTCCTGGCACCTTTGGTCCACTAGGTTTCATTTGTTGTGTACTGTCATTTGTGGTTCTGGATCCCTCCCAGACTGTTAAGAGGACTTGTGGATAGCCAGTGCTTGGTGTGTTTTTACCCTCATTACCTTTATATTTATTTGAATCTCTACTTCAGCACTTGGTAAATTAACAGGAAATGCTCTGAAAGTTCTGTAGAATAATGTGATAATGTAAGGGTAAAAAATTCAGCATACCACTATAAAGATAAATGACATCTTACCCTCTACAGGCTGTTAGAATGTAAAGCCTAAGAGATTCTGTTACAGATTCATTTATGTGACTTCTGGAAAACCTTTGGCAAAATACTTCGCAAGACATTTGAAGAAAATAAGTCACTGAGCAAGTGGGCAAACTATATTAGTTTAAAATTCCCCTTAGGAAGGAATTAAAAGGTATAAATGGATCAGTTAACTTTCTGGAAAAATAAACTGCTGGTGCATATCCAGGTAAAACTGATAGTGTAATCTTGCACTAGAGGTGGAGATACAGGAATTACTGCAGAGATGATTTAATCAAAAGGTATGATCTATGATTAAAACAGACCCCAAACCCCACAGTCCACAACCCCAAACCAAGATCACTCAATTCATTAGAAGGTTACAGGAGAAAGTAAAAGGTGTTTTGGGGCACACTGAAAAATGCCTTGGATTTAGATGAGGTTTTTTTCTCTGAATCCTTCCCCTTGTGCAGGACAGCCCTGCCTTTGCTGTACAGCCTTCTCTCACACTCTGTGCCTGTATCTGACAGGATGCTGTGCCCTATCCCCTTTGACCACCTGTGATCCTGCTTTCCATGCCATCCACTTCCCTGACCACTTGCTGGTCCCCAAGAGGTGGATGCTGAGGCAGTGTTTCTCACTGGTTCCATAAGTGCAGTCGTGCACACTGACATCAACTGGAGGTACTTGGGAGCACTGGTGCGAGAGAAAACATCTTGCTATAAACCTTTTGAATTTGCAGTTAGTCCTCTGGCAATAGTATTTAGGTTTTTTAGTAAATGGAACCAAAAAACCAATTTTTTTATCATGAGGATCATAGTCTCCCAGTGCCAGAAAACTGTTCTGTGATGCATTCATGAGTAGGAGCACAAGTTCTAGCTTATTAGTGCTATGGGTGTAGTACTACATATTTATTCCTAATTTGGGCTCTGTCTAGGAGAAAATATCCATGAGGAAGGTCAGTCTAATGAACAAGGCAAAAAATAAAAGCTGTATGCCAGAGAGTTGCAGAGCTGCCTGGGAGATGGGAGTTCACGTCCTTGACCCAGCCTGTGCAATACAGTCTTCATGATATACACTGATTCTTTTTATTAGTTGGTATATTAAATCTGAGTTCTCCTTTCTTACTGGAACTTAAAATAAAAGGAAAACAGAACAGGTGGTTAAATTCTGAATCCCCCTAAAATGCTACTTATACTGAAACTGAATGGGAGTAAACAGGAATTAAATTTGTCTGGAGCAGTGAACCAAGAAGAGAAACCACTACTGGTTTGGAGATCCAAGCTAATTTTGTTTGTTAGCCTTGCTGTCAGTTTTATCACTTAAGGAAGAAACAGTCAGGGAGAACTTGAGATGCACCCCAGCTGGAGAAGTGCTGCTGGGGAACAGAGGGAATCTAAGTCAGATTGCATTTGCTGTGTGTGTAATCTATGACAGCTCCTGAGAAAAGAGTCAGGATTTGCCCATACGAAGCTGATTCCATGAGAAGAAATCCTTCACAGAATGAAAGGGATGAGTTTTGTGGAACAACGACAGGATGAGTAGCAAGTGTTTATTTAGATGGCTTTTTTTAGTATCCAGTAAATTGTAAGTGGTTTGCTGTGGTCTTCTGGAAATGACTTTATTATTTCTGTATGGAAAAATATCTGCAGTCTAATAAACAGCAGCCACTATATAGTGTTTATTGCTGTTTTTTGTGCCAGGTGAAAGTACGGCTCGGTTTGAGACATTCTCCTTCCAACACGCAGAACCAGACTCCCACAGCAGTTTTGCTGCCTCCAGCACTGCCAGTGCAATGTCTCGGCCCACTCACAGCACTTCATCACAGGTAAACCAAAAATGTGTCACTGTCTCAACTGAAATATCACCCAAAGTCTCACACCTTTTACATCTAATTTAGTGTCATATTGCAGTGCAGAACACTTTTACCATGAATTAAGTGGATTATATTAACTAATTGATTCCAGATTGAGTATGTGGTGTTTCTAAAACAGATAACTTGCATGTTAAAAGAATTTTGCAGATCATGTAACTGGAGTGTAAGCTTGATTTACTGGCATTGCCTTTCTTTTTTCTTTTTTTTTTCAAATTTCATTAAATACATTGTGATTCATGTTCCCAGTTTTACAGTAGGGCTCTTATGACGCTTTTTCTTGGTGCAGCTACAAAATGGGCTCATGGTGCAAATGCAGTCACAAAATTTGTTAACTCTCAGTTTTGCTATTTAAAACCCTTTGTGCAGAAATATAGGCAAAGTCTCTGGCATATAAATTTGCTGAGGAGCAGCAGAGCTCTGGTTCAGTCAAGTCCCTGCAGAAACACACTCTGTTTTACTGGAATTCATGGAGAATTTCACAACAATATTCAGATTTTGGTCCCATGGTTTTGCTAAGCCTCATGGTATACTGGTGCTCTGTAAGTCATCATGTTTTAATGCAGAGTTGAGTTTAAATGTGTGTCCCATGCACACTCCTTTATTCGCTTGAGTCAACCAATGTCAAAGAAAATGTAATTGAGCACTTTAGAATAGTCTGTTTCCATTAAAGTTCAGACTTTGTCCTTGTGGAGTTCTAATGTTTCTCAGCTAACATGTATTTGCTATGATTTGAGCTGATGAATCTCCTCTTGTGTTGACTATATTATTCAGCATAACTCCAGGAGGAGGTTGAGAAGTGAGAGCTCCTATGATATAGACAACATTGTTATTCCCATGTCGCTGGTGGCACCATCAAAGCTGGAGAAACTACAGTACAAAGAAATCCTTACTCCAAGGTTTGTTCATGACCTCCTTAACTGCAAAGATAGCAAACTGAACATGAGAACATTAACTAAGAGTATAATTAACATGGAGTTAGGAAATGTTATAATATTAAGATGATCTTTTCATGCATTTGGAGGTTTTTTATCTGTGCACTTCAGTTCATGTGACTGAAGTGGTGGGAGGACTGGACTACTGATAGCACAGGGAAATAGTCTGATACACACAGGCAGGTGGCAGGTGCACAGACTGGCTAAAACTAGAAGTGGGTTTATATCATCTTAATTGTAGTGATGTTCATGGCCTTTAATGTACCATAACGCTTACAAGCTCTGAACGGTTATTTGAGGGTTGCTGGGTTTTTTTGTGCATTCATAAGAAAGTAGTAAACTATTTTCAGTGAATTAAACAGAAATAAATTTAGCATATATTTTCTAAATGTAGCCATTCTGATATAGTAGAATAACCTTATTTCTTTCCATACAGTGTAGGCCTGTAGTCCATGACTCTAGAGACCTTTTTCTCCTTTGTTTTAGAAAGAGAACATCTTTAGATTTCTAAAACAGGGTAATTGCTCTCCTCTGCTTACTTCAGTGGCTTACTAGCAAATTGCCTGAAGAGCTAAATGCACTTGTTCTGTACCTTAAATCCGTAATATGTATTTGCTTTTATATTGTCTTTCAAGTTGAAAAATATTATTAAAGCTGTATTGGATCTTAGCTTAAAGACTGTGTTAGGAAAAGGAAATGTTAGATAACACGTTGGGAAAGGAAATTTCAGGCATCTGTTATCAGCTCCTTAAACTTAATTTGACTTTCCCTGTCTCATTTCTAGCTGGAGAGTTGTTGAACTTCAGCCTTTAGAAAAATCTCACACAGATGAAGAAGAGGTAGGCTGTATTTTAATTAAACTACTAGGTTTTTCTAAAGTAGATATATAATTACAGGATATACTTTCCGAAATCACTGACTTGGTACAAACCCCGGTAAGTTTCAAGTTTCAGAAATAAAGTTACAAGTTTCAAATTGTGAAGATGTGTCTTATCCCTGCCGTTGAGACAGAAATGTGAATCTACTGTTAGTATTTCTTGTTCCCTTTTTTGGCTGGCTCTAGTGTCCCTCTCCCTCCCTGCTGCTGACTGAGCACTGCAGTGCTGGCCCTCCCAGTGTGACTGTCTTCTGGGGCCAGCAGCTACAATGCTGTCCTTCCCTCTCATCTTCTCCTTCCAGGGCCAGTTCCCATGGCATGTTGCTCTTCATATGGTAGTTAGGCATCTTGCCTGTGGGTCCAGCAAGTTCCTCAGTTTTCTTTTCAGTGTTTGTTTTCCTGCAACCCTTCTGTTGGGAGCAAACTTTTCTGCTTTGTCAGGAATAACATAACCTTCAGCATTTCCTGCCTGCCTCTTGAGCTAAGTTTGCACATCGTGTGCTACTGTTGCTTCCTCCAGACATAAGAATCTACCTTTTTCTTCAGAGACTGTTGACTTTGCCGCTGAGAGTCCCTTTCTTCCCTAATAAGGGGTTTGAGGCATTTCCTAACCTCGGGGTGAATGTGCCAGCAGGTCTGGTCTCTAGACTGGTTTTCTGTCCTTTCAATCTTCTTGTGGCTCCTTTCCAGAAACCTGCCAGTTTTGCTGTCCTTTAGACATCTCTAATGTCCCTCCAGTCTCTGACACTATAACCAGATGTCACTGTAGGACTTGTATTCCTGCCTTCATCCACAGTATCTGTTCTTGAGCTGCTATTTCAGAGAATCTTTCAACAGGGGTTTAGATGCCTTAGCAGTCAAAAAAGATGGTGTTTGGGTAGCAGTACAGAAGGTTATGTTAAACTCAGTAAACAAATCATTATGTCCCTCCCTAGGGGTAGAAAATACACTCTCCACAAAGGAACTAACTTCCTCAGAGGTGTACTAGGTCTGTAGCTACCTGCTCCATAACCTTTCCTTTAGGAGAGCATCATGGTTTCAACTCCTTACCTGGTGTAGTTGAGCTTATTTGGCAGCATACTCTTGGGTTGGAAGGAAGAGAAAAGCTTACTCTGGTCCCTGCCTTTTACAATGCAATTGAGAAATTCTTGTGAAATCTAGTGGTCAAATTTATGTCCCTTCCACCCGCCAACTTCTGGGTTGGTACTGTCCCAGCTAGCAGTAATCATGCCTGTTCTTCCTTTTCACCAAGAAGGTCAAACTACATACGCAGGAGAACTTTCTGCAAGGATATTTAATTACACCATTTAGAGAACAACTAATAAGGCAGCAAGGGCACACTGTCCCTTGAGCATCTACTATTCATTGCTGGTCATCTACTGCTTCGTCCTGGTATCTGGGGGGGAGTGAAGAATTTCAACAGTAATTTGTGTTCAGGGCTTCAAGGGACTTGCTTGGACACAGTGGATTTCTTGTTTAGATTTCATATCCCATTGAGATGACTTGTCTCATGCTTTTAGTGTATTTTGCTGAAGGGACTTCAAGGTGTCTCTCTGAAGCTCATGGGCTAATGTCTCATTTAGTAGCCCTCCCAGTACATTTGTGTTTGGCATGACTTGTTTATCCTGTATGACTCATCCTCTGGCCAGGAAATAACAATATTGAGTTAACAATATAGCAGCCTTGCCTCCTGCTGTGGCCCACTGCTTCTGTATTGTCTGTCGGCTACTGGGTAAAATGAGGAGGAGAAAATTGCTAAAGAATGTTTGTGTAAATCATCCTTTGCCAATTTCCCCCTTTCTTTTGCGCTCATGTTAATTGGTTTGGATATTTTTCAGAGTACTGAGAAAAGGTGATTGATCATAATTCTTCCACTTCCTTGCTTTAGCTTTGAGCCAAGTTACATTTGCTACTGAGTAAGCTTGTAAAAAGGCATGAGAATACAGCACCAGTACCTGTTGGCATTTTCTGCATTCACACTCTGACACTCTTGAAATTGCTCCATGTGCTAAAGTCAAGGCAAGCTTCAGTAGGTCATTCATATAACACAAGGAAAGGCAAAATATACTTTCTGGTTTTATATAAAATGCTCTTTTTCTTTATTTCACTGTGTAGTAGCCTATGGCAGTACTGTAAAAAATGAATTAACCCTTTTGGTAACAGTTCTACATAATAGTTTCTTTTCTGTCTATCTTCTGCATAGCTAAATTAAAAACTTTGGAGTTGTCCTTGTGTCAGGCAGCAGTCAGGAATTTCTGCCACTGGATAACTTCTTCTTTCTTTTCTTCTTCTTCGGTCTTCTTTATTTAGAGGCATTCAATGCAACAACCTGTATCTATGCCACAGACTTGCACCCAGCGTTTACTAAGTTACAAAAAAATGTGAGGTCCCAAATTTGTCATGTTTCACATGAGCCACACTTCCAAGGGTGGGAACTCAGCACGTTCTGGGAATCAGGCCTATTCACTGTGCCCGTATTTTGAGTACAAAAAGCTTACCTTTTATGGGTGCATTTTTGTTTCTGGAAATTTTGCCTTATAAGAACAAAATTGGCAATGCAAAAGTTAATCTACTATCTATGTCTGCTCTATTACTTGCTCTAAAAATACTTTCTGGAAATAGAGCATTTGAGTTTCCTGGTTTGCATGTATGAATTTGCAGTCTGTTATTGCTTTAAGGCATGGGAGGGTGTGGCACAGGTTTTCCTGTTTTATTTTAGTTTTAATTTGTTTTATCTAGGTTAAAGTTTCTGGAAAGGCACAGTTGTAACATTCAAGTTTGTTCTGTAGTTGTTTTAGTAATGACAAATACTTTGGAATAATTCCGTGGGCAATTAGTTTTGCATAAGTGTTTTCATGGCCTATGACTCAGTTTTTCCTGTGGAGCCTAAGAGTGAAACACAGATTTTGTTGTTTTGAGAACCTTTCAGAAATATTCCTGGTGCTATTCAACATGAATGTCTTGTGGCAGACACAAGAGAGTGTCTTGTAGTGTGATGGGGGGATCCAAAGCTTAGTTTTCTTTGAGTGAAATCATTAGACATGCCTCACAAACAGGCATTCCCCATACCCTTTTCTCTCAACATCACTGCCAGATCCATCCACTGAGGAATGACACTGGTTTTGTCCTTTTTCAAACTAAACTTAGTGGAGAAAAAAATACCAAATTTCTCCTGTTGCAGAACTTCAAATTAAGCCAAAGTTGTTAGAGGAAATACATAAAGCATTACAAAGCTGGGGAGAGGCAGAGGCTGTACTGAATCAAGTAGAGACCTTTTACTCTGATACCATGAAATTTTTATCCACAGAACAGAATAATTTTAAATAAGAAAATTTAGTCTCCAGTGGAATAGGATAGAACTCATTTTAATTAAACAAGTAGTTAAATCTGCTATCACCAGCTATGGAAAACAAACAGTAAGTCTTATCTCTGTATTTTTCAAAACTCTTCATTTGGAGAGGAACGTAGAGTTTGATTTTTGAAAGGAAGCTTGTTAAAAATGAAATTTCTTCCCAGCATGAAAAGTTTTGGCAATTTGCTAAGAGAAGTATTTTTAAATTCTTAAGTTTTTCATTCAAAATTGTCTTTTTTTCCCACTTCAAAGGAAATCTGAGGACAGAAAAACCCTGAATTTTCCCTGAGGGAATAACACTTTTGTAGTTCATAAAATTCTCACTTTCATGCTATACATCATTGACCTTGCAAAGACAGAATGTGAATTGAGATGCAGCCTGGTTCTGATGCCCTCCAAGTGACAGAGCTGGTGAATTCCAGAGAGAGGAGGAAGCCCATTAAGTTGACTTGAATGAAAGGAAACCAGCAGCTAACAAAGTGGTTTGTGTTTAACATAAATAAATAAAAGCCATAAGGAGCCTTCAGCAAGGAGTCATGAGATGAGCAACCATAGCAGCCTGTTTGTCTGAAGGTTCTTGTTGAGTGCTGGACTGAGGAGGAACTGGGCAGCCACAGTTTTACAAACAGGTCCTGAGTCTGATTCCAATTGAAATGAAGCCTTTGGGATCACTTCCATTGGTTGTGATACTTTGCCATTGTACCTGTAAGGGCTGTGAACTACCTCAGTGCTGAGAGACGTGATGCAGGAATGGCTTCTGCAGAAACCCGATGGAGTGCAGCACTTCTGGCTGCCAGTGTCACTATGGCATTACCTGGCACTGCAGTGCAGACTGTGCTTCTGGTTCTGTATTTTGTCAGGCTCTGTTGGAAGATAAATAGTGTTACTTGTATAACACTGAGGATTTTGCTTTCTAAAAAAAAAAAAAAGCATTTATTTTCCATGACCCCCCAATTATTAGTATAATTCTTGTCTAAGACTGATCTGGCAGTGCAGCATCACAGCCCCTATGACCAGGAATTGTTCTTTCCTAGAATTTCTCTGTTTTTGAGTTGTGAGTAGCTGGCATAAAATCCATGGTTGTAGCACTCAAATGCTCCTGCCAATCTCAGCTTTTTAGGTGAACTTTGAATGGTTTGGAACACTTTGAAACAAATGTGAGCTGTGCTGGAGGGGTCCAGCCAAGAGCTTGCCCTGCCATTGGGGGAGTGATGGGGAAGGGCAGCAAAGTGCTCCTTGGCAGCCCTGGCTAAGGAACAAACTTCCTGGTGTGCTGCCACCAGAGAAACTCAGATGGTACTTTCACAGTGAAGGTCGGGTGCAACAGTTACATCTTTTACCTAAAAAGCTGGCTCTCATTTTACTACAAGCAGGTAAAGTACTTGCATTAGGGCTAATTTAAGCTGTACTGGGGTCATGCAAACCATTGGGTACGAAATAGTCTCTTCAAAGCAGGAGCCATTTTCTACTTGGTTTCGCAGCAGGAATGCGGCACCTCAGGTTTGCTGAGTTCCTCTATGTAGTTACTGAAGTCCTTGATGATCTCAAACCTATTTCTCAGTGCTTAAAGAGCACCTGGCAAATCCTGCTGCTTCCCAGCCTCCTCCTAAAGCCGTCTCTGGAAACTGTTGGGATTTTTGCTTGTCTTTATTATGTGCTTTTAACACTGTCTTGATTTGCAAATGAAAACTTGTCCTCTTAATTTTCTGCCTCTCACCATAGAGAAAAATGTGTTAGTTGCATAGGAGTGTATAATTTCTCTGTCCATTCAGATCAACTGCAGACATGCAAAGAAATAAAGCAAAAATGACAGCATCCCATACACCAAAGTTCTCATAAGCTGCGTACATCTAAGTGTGCCTTTGTGGTACAAGCATGCATTGTGTTGCCTCCTCTTGTTTGGTGAAGAGACCTTTGCAGAATGATGTATAATACTGGCAGCTGTTGTTTCTAGTGATGTTCATAATGACTGCAGCAGCTCTCCCTGTGTCTCGTTACAGGTAGAAGACCTGTCAGACAAAGCCTTTTCCTTGCGTCACACAAAGTACGAGGAAAGAGAGCGTGCGAGGTGGTCGCTGTGGGAGCAGAGCCGCTGGCCCAGGAGGAACAGCAGGCAGGTGTATTGGCTTTGATAAGAGCCTTCCATTGAACCTGGTGTGGGTTGTGGTACAGCAGTGTCAGAAATGCTGCCACAGAGAAGTTTGAAAATGAGGGCACCCTTCATTACTTAACTAATCAGGGACAGTACCAGGTACGATTGCCTTTGTGGCTGGAAAGGGAAGGCAGTGCTGACACATGCATACTTACAGAAATTGGGCGTGTTAGTGACGTGGCATTAGTGAACAAATACCTTCCTCACTGAACACAGAGCTCTGCTAGTCTGTGCCACTCCCAGTTCTTAAGACTTTAGTGTATCATGAGCCCTTCTTCACTCACCTGACTCACATGAAAGTCCACAGCATTCAGACATGTGTTACTGAAGGGTCCTGGGCTGTGGCAGGGGCCTTACACTTAAAAAGTCGCTGTGTGAATGGTTCATTCTCACAGGCTTGCCATCTGGTGCAGAACTCATCAGATCTGAATATAACCACTAAAAGTCTTGCAAAAAGTAGTGTGTATCAGAGCAAACATCATAAAGCTGCATCTGCAGTTTGGCCTGGGAAAATGATTTCCATAAATCACTTCACAATCTGCCAGGACAAAAAGCAGTTTATAAATGCTGGGATAACTTTTTCTGCTATTTATCATATGCTTGTGTCTACTCTTGGCTGAAAGTGAACCATGACACTAGGAAAAAATAGTCAAATATAGCTTTTTTAATACAGGATAAAAATAGAACTAATCCTTATTAAGGAATTTTATTTTAAGCAATTTTGGAATAAAACCCCCAACTTTATAAAATGTATTGAAAAATAAAAAGCTCTGTATGTACCTTAATTTCGAAACTATGAAATCCTTGGTAAAATCTTAGTGCTGCTTGAATTCAGAAGTAAAACTGCTCATCGACATGAGCAAGGACAGGCTTCCACCTGGCATTTCAGATATGTTATATACTATTATATGTTATACTATTTTCTATCTAGTTCAAATTTCTATTAAAGGTGAGATCAAAATTTTTAATCTTATTACATTTTTGATTGCTTTGGAGTTGAGTCCAGAGCAGAGGTGGGAAGGAGGAGCCCCAGGAGCTGCCTCTGGAGTTGCCTCTGGCACAGTGCTGACAGTGCAGTTGGACCCCTCACGCTCCTGTGGTGATGCTGGTCTCCCGAGTGGGAACAGCCCGTGGCTCACTGACTTCTCTTGTTCAGATCACAGTTCTGGTGAGCATGTGGAGCAAGGCATAGGAGTGGGACCAGCCACCAGCTGTCTGCAGCCAGATTTTGCCTGTGCCACCTGTTTATCCACTTAACTCCTCCACATAGCACTTTGCATTGACTCCAGCCAACAAGGTTGTCAAGAACCACACCAGTTTTCCTCTGCTCTTTTGGTTTAAGCAAGCAGATTGTAGGTAGCATGTATGGAGACACTGAACACATTGAAAAGGAAATCTGAACTGCTTCTGGCAATGAGAAAAGACAGGGCTCTTAAAACTCGTTTCTAATTCTGCACTAGATCTTACAGCAAAAATGCTGACGGTCGACACAGCCAGGACTTGCTGCAGAAAGACCATTGCACTGCTGACCCTGCTGCTGACCTAACTTCAGAAACCCACAGCTCTGTCTGTTCAGGAATGGCACCACTATGCAGGGAGAGCCAGGAAGAGAAGGTAGGTGCTCCAATATCTTCAAGGACTGATCAGGTCTTCAGTGGCAACAAATAAACCTGAAGATACTCTCCTGTTTCACTGATCAGAATCTCGGGCTGTCACCCTAGTTAACGTGCACTGAATGTAGTGCTCCTGTTTAGAACTAGATTGCTATGCTTTGTAAATTAACCCCAGATCTGTCAGCAGGAAAAAATTACATTCCTCAATATACACAGTCCAGGTTTTTGAAGCAAGTATGACAGAACTGGGTTCAGGCTGGGGTTTCTTACGGGGATGTTGGCCAGGGTTCCAGACAACCCTGATCATTATGGGGTCAGGTATCCTGATGGTCTGACACTGTGGAAAAGAGCTTTCTTGCCTGTTCAATGCTAGTTCTATTATTAGTTCAAAACCTTATGCAGCCAGCTTACATCCTGGTGCCTAGCAGTGTTGTATTCTTTATCTGAAGAGCCCTGCAGACATTGTAAAGAAGGACACTTGTTACTTCATAGCAGATGATTCTGCACAGAGTTAATCAGATTAGACTCAACTGAAATCCTTTTTTATCCTCTTTCCTCTTTTTCTACCCTCACTCCTACTCTTCTGCTTCCTTTCAGTCTGGGTTATGGGAACTTCGAGTTTTTCCACTAAAAGATGAAGAGGTAGAGGCTTTACTGTGCCAAGATCAAGTAACGAACCAGACTGAAATGTCAACTGCAGCTTTCCCCAGCGAGTCTCCCTGCACTCTGGGCACACCCACTTTGCCAGACAATGGCTATCCACCAAGAAAACAATCTACCCAAGAGTCAGAAGACTGCAAAAACGTTGGCCTGGGAAGTAACAGTACAAGAAAACAAAGGTGACAGGGAATAATGTGGTTCATTAAGAAAGCCACTTAAGGTGGAGAGAAGTGTAAGGTAAAATCCCTCTTGTTCAAACAGCATATGACAGCACAATTCAAAACCTTTACGTTAGCTGCATATAATGTATTTTCTTTCTTGCTTTGTAACAGGCAGGATAAATCCCAAAGACAACACTTTCTTCTTCCTGAACCCCAAGAGAAAGTAATTATTTCAAGCTGGAAGTCTAATATTCCCAATGTCGGGAGTGGGCGCACATAAAATTGCTGGCACCATTCACTTTCTGTTGTCATATTGCCACATTTGTCAGTAATCATCCTTTTTTGTTTGTTTTCAAATGCATATCTGGTTCTAGTGGACTGTGGTGCAGCAGGAGATGCTACCTACCTTATGCAACAACTTCAACTGACCACAGAAAAACTACTTGAAAACAGTGGGGATAAGCAATAGCCTCGGATTATTTTCCTGTGTAGCATGACCATGGGGCAAAAACCTGCCTCTCTTAAGTGCATGTGTAAGGTTAAGGGTAGGTGAGAACCAGCAGTTCAAACCAGCAGATCTGGAAGCCTTGCATCTAGCTTAAATCCTGTAGCCAGCTGTCAGTAGTACCGGGGCATGTTTCATATTGATGTCCTCAAGCAATAAGGTAGAAGCAGCCCACTGCATTGCCATAGTCGAAGTATCTGCCACCCAGAGAGCAGGGGCTCTGCTTCGGGCTTGTGGCGAGGGAGAGACAGGAGGGGTTGAGTCAAATCACTGACACAGCTCTTGGAATATTGTGGTTTGGGTCATCTTACTTCCTTAGTCCTTCAGTGACTAATGAGGCTCATAATACTTTGCTTTAATATGTTAAGGTCTTGTTCCAATTTCTGTACAGTGCCTTGTAAGAGTCTCATAAGTATGCCAACATTTGGTGACTAGCTGGAAAGGAAAAGATTACTGATGTCTTGAAGAGTAATTTAAAAAAAAAGCCCCAAAGCTTTCTATCGTGACTCTGGATAGATTTTTCATTTTCCATTGCATTCACAGTGAGAAAACAAAGGCAAGTTGTTTAAACTTGCATCTAAATAGCATAGTTTGGAATGTATCTGCAAGCCCAAGAGGTATTAACAAAGATTAAACACTGAATGTAGGTATAATCCATCAACAGGTAGTTTTTCTGTGTAGGACAGTTGAAGGCAATTTAATAGGAGTCTCTGTTTTTTGTGCAGTTTTCTTCCATGTGTAATATCTGGAATGGCACTGGACAGATGACCCAGTTTTTAGTGTCAATTTATTTTTTTGTCAAAATGACAGGAAATATACACTGGGCATATGAAAACAGTTCAGTAAAGTTTCAACACTACAGCCTATTGCTACATTGTAGTTTATTGCACATTCTGATTATTTTTTTAAACACTTTTTTAACACTGGTTTGTCTTAAACTTGAATCTTGCCTCAATGTCTGATACAATAATCTTTGATGCAAGGTTGGATTTTTAATTAAAAGTTATTTCTATATATGTTGTATATAGTCTGAATTTGATGGCTGTTCAGAAGTGAAGTGGCAGCAATGCTTCCTCTTGGCACAGAGCCCTGCTTGGCACACGAATGGCTTTGCAAACCCACTGCAGCTTTGCTGTGGTGCTGATGCTGTGAGGCCAAGGGCCCCCTCAGTACCTCAGTACAGGGGTGGGTGTTGCCCTCTCTCTTGCCCTGCATGTGCATCTGCTGCCAGGAAAAGGTTTCTGAAATGTCCATGTCTCAGCTGTTTTGCAGGTCTTTTCCATGCCAGTATCTACTCCTTAGGAAGCCTGATCCAACCAGCGCTCACCCAGCTTTGTTGTAAGGTCAGGGCTTCCTGCACCGTCTGATCCCTGGGGCAGTGGGACGAGTTCCTGCACTTTAAGAGAGGGGACAGACCAGTAAACCAGCCAGCCAGGCCAGCTGCCTTCCACGTCCTGAAGGTGCTGCCAGGAAATGGAAATACAACCCAGTATGTTAACAGCAGGCTGGGAAGGGAAGGGTGTTTAAAAGGAGGCCAAAGACCCTGTGTGACACGAGCTGGGTTACCCCAGTTTGGTCAGCCTGGGGAACTGCAGAGCATTCCTGCACTGCAGTTCAGGTCCCAGCTGTGAGGACAGCCCCGGGGTTGGCAGCTGCTGGGTACCTTGTCCACTGCAGGGGCTGCAGAAGCATGTAGTGGTCTGAGCAAGGGAAAGCACGTTTGCTGTGTCCCCTCTTTTATGTTCTTGCCAGCCCTTGTGGGAACTAGCTAGTACCTCCTGAGAGCAATAAAAAGGGTAGTAAGAGAAAGGCCGGGCAGCCAGGAGACAGAAGCAAAATGTCTATTTGGTCATGACCCCGGCAGAAATCTTTTCTCCACAGCTGCTTCTCAGCTGGCTGGGCCTGTGACAGCAAACTGTGGCTGCCAGAGCACGGTGCCAGAGCAGTTCCTCCTCCCACGGTGCCATCCCGAGGCCGCTCCATGTGCTGGGGGTGTGCAGGGCTCTGCCATCAGGTGAGCAGGATGCATGTGTGGCAGGCAGAGGCCAGTGAGAAGGGGAGGCCAGGAACTGGCTGCATTTGCTGTCCCCCATTACCTGCCCGCCTCCAGCATCCCTCCATCTGGCAGGGCCAGGTGGCCAATGCTGTGTGCGCATGGCGAGATGCTTCTCAAGATGCTGCAGACTTGTGCTCTGCCCTGTCTGTTTCCACTCTGTGGCTTGGTTGCAGCCAGGGAGGCACCTGATTTCTCAGCAGCCCCATTTCAGTACTGGGACAGGGTTAGAAAACTTGGTCCCAGGACCACCCCTCTCCTTTCATTTTTCCCCATACTGCATGCAGCTGGAATCAGCACTGGGAGTTCGGTTTACTGCCTGCAGCCCCTGTCCCGGCAGAGCTGGGCTCCCACCTCCAGACAGTTCAGTTTTGCATGAATGCTGGTGTCGTGAGGAAGCTGCCTGTGGTGGGAGCAGGCTGAGAGCTCAGGGCCAGGCTCATCCTTGAAGCCATAAAATGTGTAGAATCCCCTGCCTGTTTTCTTTCCTTTTTAAACAGAAAAAAAAACCCAGAAACAAAACCCAACCTGTTTTGTCTTTGGCTGTTAAGCAATGAAAACAGCTGTTGCACTGCTCCTGGTGCTGTGGCTGAAGGTGTTAAAAAGACTGACCGTGAAATACCAACTTAAAACATAATGCAGCAAGGCTCCCCCATGCATGAAAGTGTTTGCAGCTGCACAAAGCCCATGCGCTTTAATTTACCATGTTCAATTGGGGCATTTTTTTAAGGCCATTTATATTCTGCTCCCTGCTGCTATGAGGGTTTAAAACACTTCGTCTCTGCATCCAGGACCTTAATGGAATGTAAGTACGAATACAAATTTCTAAACCCTATCAAAACTAAGCTCTGTGTGTGTCTCCTGCAGTGTTTTTCTCACTCAGGGCTGTGGGCTGTCCCACCCCGTGCAGCACGTGTGCAAGCCCAGCCTGATTTTGCTCTGTCCGAGTTGCTTTCATCCCATTTTCCAGTTCAGACAGACACCTGTGCAGTTCAGTTCTGACCTGTGCTGTCAGATCACTCTGGATCACTCCAGACAACGTGCCTCCATACCACAGGCCGTGCTCTCCCTTGCTGCTGAAACCTTATCAGAGGATTGCAACATGTAAGGGGCCTGGGGTTTGTTTGGCCCAGGGCAGACCATGCAAGCAGCTCTCTGGATTTTGGTGTCAGCGCTCAGTTCCAGGCCTGGGGCTTTGGGCTTGTTACCAAGTACAGGAGGGCAGGCCCAAACTTCTGTAAATGTACATAGCTGAGAAACTGAAACAGTCTTAAGCACTAAAGAACAAGAATCATTCAATACTGTTACTTCATGGATGTGGTCACTAACAGGTTTAGCCTTAGATGTGTAAAAGCTGCTGTAACAGGAGTCACCTGCATAAACCCACCTGGATGGGAGTTAGATGGAAAGAAGAAATTAAGTAGTTTTACTTTTTGAATGTTATGTCTCTCTCCTACAGGACTCCTAATCCAAGAGTCAATGCCAGTGCAAACTTACCAGCTTTAAAACAAAGTGGCTACAACCTGTGAACAGAGAACATACCACAAGGTTCCACAAAGCCTAGTACCATCAATTAATGAGCACAACTTGGAAGTCGCCCCCAAATTAACTAGGAAAAAAAGCAGAAATAATCTGATTACCCTTTCACTCCAGCTGGAAGTCAATTGCAGGAGGCTAGGATTGTTGTCCCACTGCTTTCAACAGCATGAAAAGCCAGACTCCACATCCTGAACTAGCATTTTCATAGCAGCTAGTGGCTGTCCAGCCTGCATTTTAGCTACCCGAGCTGTGACTGTTTGTCCCTGTTTGACTCTGTGCGTGTTCTTTCCAGAAGCATGGATAAGCTACTCTAGAGCCTTTCATAGCCAAGCCTGCTTTTGGCAAATCTCTTCTGAAAGATCTCAGTACAGTAGGTCCAGACAACTCCACTTTTCTTTTGCTAGTTCCCAAATGGGGTTGCATATGGAAATCAGAAGCAACAACATTTGTTCACCTAAACCACAAAAGTAGCAGTTCAGCCATTGCAGACACTTGTCTATAGTGTCTGAACCAGACTTAGCTCCTCCTGCTTACCAAGGGGCTGTGGGGCACCTGGCAGGCCCTGGGCTCAGACAGGCTGCTCCAGCACTGCCTCGTGACACCTGCCCAGCATTGCTGCAAAGACAACAGGCCTGACTTTGGCCCTATGGAAATGGCCTGGCAGCAGCTGCTGAGCCTCCTGGCCTGGTCCCCCAACACAGCAGACTGTTTGCAACCCTTCTGTAATTGCAACTTAAAGGGAAAAAAATACCACACAGAATGCCATGAAATACTAAAGAGTCAACAATCCTAACAAGAGCCATGGGAGGTGGGTCTATATAAAAATGGCCTGCTCAGGGCTTCCTCTAGTGCATTGTAACTCACCTTTCACGTGCCCAAACAGGCCAGGCCTGTGGACACAGCAAATGGAAGGACTGAGAACTATTTGGTTCCACAAGCTTTTTTACAGACCCACAGCCAGGCATTTCAACGTACATATCTCTTCAGCAGGTATCATTTCTGTATGTTAGCACCTTAACCATTTACTCAGACATATGTACAAACCAAGGAAGCTGTGGGGCAAGATAAAGGTTTTTAGTTAAATGAAGGGTGTTAAAGCAACATTCTTCTGAGGAATTCCATCACCTCCAGGAATTTCAGACACAGCTGTCTTAACTGGCTAATTGAAAGGTAAATGAGAAGATATTCCCCACTTTGTGACCTTGTAAAGATGCTGCACTGACTTATTTGATGCTTGACTTATGTAGGTCTATGCAACAGAGGCAAAGCACAGGAACATTTCTAGCATCAGTGGGATTTTTTTGAGCCCTCATAAGCTGCATTTTCCCCCAACTTTCTCCCAAACCCACTCATTTATGAGTCAGCCTAAAGGACTTAACACACCAAGGAAGGGGTGTTTAATGCAGTAGTGAAAAAGTTTTGTAGGAATGCACAGATCAAACGACAAAATACAGACAGCAGAAGGCAGTTTGATTAAGAGTCTTCCACAAGAGATTCTTGTGGCGATGCTACACTCTTCTAGCAAGCAACAAACTGACTGTAAGTCAACCCAGTCAGCATTAGAGGTTGTGCCGTAGCCTCCACAGAATCAAGAGACAGGTTCAAACCATTGCATTTCCAACCCTGAAAGACAGCCAGAACGTTTCCCACTGCTCCTTGCTTTGTTGCAGTGAAGGAATGATTCCTCTGTTCAGCAGCAGAGTTTCTGTAGTTGGTGTTCACCCAGCCCTCCCTTACACACGAGAAACAAGGGC
Organism: Atrichornis clamosus; assembly: GCA_013400975.1. Lineage (NCBI taxonomy): Eukaryota > Metazoa > Chordata > Aves > Passeriformes > Menuridae > Atrichornis > Atrichornis clamosus. Next base: position 1,866 of record WBMZ01009716.1, on the reverse strand, counting down.
TCTCCTGCATGCCCAGAGCCTTCTCAAACAAGGCCTGGGCAGGTCTCATCGATCCAGACTGCGCTTCTGGGCTGCTTCTGAGCACACATTCCTGAGGAGGTTGATGACAGACCTCGGGTCTGCGCTCTTCATAATAGCGCTGCCAGACACAATCATATTGGCACCTGCCTGGGAGACACAGAACACCTGCTCAGTCACACAGAACAGACGCTGCGTACAGCCTTCTTCTTGTCAAACACTGGAGATGGCTGTGAGTTCTGGGCTAGTGTGCAAACAAGTGCAACACAGGTGACACAACTCTAAGTACAACCCCAGATCAAGTTCAGAAAAGACAGCTCTTCCCAAATACATAACTTCTCTAGCTTAGGGGAGGCTTCAATAGCCACTACTTAAAAAAGGCACAAGATTAGACCTCAAGTAGATTTTGGTATTAAATGTGTTTTTCTCTTCCCTCTGTAAACCAAAAACTTATTTTCTGGGAGTTGCTAAGTCTCAGCACAGTAAATGAGAATGCTGCTCTGCTGCAACCTCTTACCTCTGCACACTTATGGATGGTGTCAGGCCCAACTCCTCCATCCACTTCTATATCCAAGGAGGGAAACTGTGTCCTCAACCACTGAACCTGAGGAACCACATAAAAAGGTGGACATTGAGATCCACATGGAGCTGCCACCCTACAGCTTCTTACACATCTAGACAGAGAGTAGACTCTAATTAGCTTTTAGTTCAGTAAATAATGAAACTGAAACGTAGTTTACCTTTGGCATCATGTCTTCCATAAATTTCTGCCCTCCGAACCCAGGTTCTACCGTCATCACCAAAGCCATGTCTATCTGATTGGCCCAAGGTGCCAAGTGTTCAACTGTAGTGCCAGGCTTGATGGCCAAGCCAACCTGCAGGGAGGGAAGACAAAGCCAAGTGCACCTTAGGATTAGTGCACCTCAAGGCATGACTGGCCTGAGCTCAATACAGACTCCTAGGAAAAAAATTATGCCTCTGTGTAATGGCAGGAAGAACAGGCTTCTTTATTTAAAGATTTCCAATCTTCTTCACTAAAACTGAAGACTGACTTCAGGCACAGCATATTAGGGCTGCATGTGCCAGTCTCTACCACCTGAAATGGTGACAATGAGTTTTTCATAGAATCGTAGAATCAAAGTATCTTGAGTTGGAAGGGACATACAAGGCTCATCAAAGGCCAACTCCTGGCCCTGCACAGACACCCCAACAATCCCACTCTGTGCGTGAGAGTGTTGTCCAAACGCTCCTGGAGCTCTGGCAGTCTTGGGACTGGTGACCATTCCCTGGGGAGCCTGTTCAGTGCCCCACCACCCTCTGGGGGAAGAACTTTTTCCCAATATCCAACCTAAACCTCTCCTGATACAGTTTCATGGCGTTCCCTCGTGTCCTGTTCCTGGTCACCACAGAGAACCTGCCAGCAAGGCGGCTGCTAGCTAAGCAGAGCATAGTGTGTGCTCCCCTCACCTTCATCCCATTCTCCCGAATGTCCTTTATCAGCGCCCCAGGATTGTCCGTCGCTTCGAGGTGGAAGGTGTACTGGTTTGCGCCAGCGACTGCCATGGGCTTCACCCACTGCTCTGGCCTGGCCACCATCATGTGCATGTCTAGAAGAGGGGAGCGCGCGGGCTAGTGAGGCCAGGTCCCGCTGCCGGAGGGGCAGCGCCCCGCAGCCCCCGGCCCTTACCGAAGAAGGGCTCCTGGCCCAGCTGCTTGCGCAGGCTCTCCACGACAGGGTGGCCGAAGGTGATGTTCGGGACGAAGTGTCTTGGGGCCGAAGAGAAAGACGCGTCCGCCCACAGGTTATCCCGGGCCGGCTGGCCGGGGCGGGCCGCTCCGCCCGCCCCC
>WBMZ01009712.1:0-161554 GCA_013400975.1 Atrichornis clamosus | reverse complement strand
AGAAGAGAAGAGAAGAGAAGAGAAGAGAAGAGAAGAGAAGAGAAGAGAAGAGAAGAGAAGAGAAGAGAAAACTTTTTATAAAGAGTGTTTTACTTGGAAGTTTCTTACTCTGCTCCTCATGGTTTGATTTATGATCGATTCCCATATTCAGGTGTATGTCTATTCTCACACATACACAGCATGAAATATGTCTGTGATTTTAGCCCAGGACCTCCACTTCTCAGTTAAAAACTTGATGTAGCCAGGAGGTGTGGCTGGACTGAGGTCCGTGCATGATGTGTTATGATCAGCAAGTGATCTTACTGAGCACTCTCAATGAAAACCAGAGCATCCTAATGCTCATTACTTCTGTTTTGCAGCCTTCAGAAATTTCAGGTGAAAATCAGAGTCCCACAATGCTGGTAATTTTCCACATCTAACGAGAAGAACTGGTAACTGAGAAGATGGATCACTGCATTGGGGATAAAGTGACCTGTCCAACGTCGCAGGCAGAGCTGGCTCCTCTGTTCATATTCACACACCATTTATGCATGAGTGCTGCTGGATGACCCGTTCCCAAGGGCCCAGAGACTGCAGACACGTTGGTGAGGCTGGAGAAGGTTACAGATGTTCACTTACGTAGCTGCAGGGTTAGACCCTGCCGACCCATGGAGAGATGGTTTCATGCAGGCACTGCCCTGCCCTCTGGCTGATGCAGTTCTATGAGCTGCCAGGCCATTTTGCAGTGCCTGGAGTTGTTGAATGAGTTGCTTGCAAGGCTTGTCCAGGACCTGGTGAGATGGGGGCCTGGAGGGAGATCAACCAGGGAAAATTCACCCTCTGTGTCCGATGGTGGCTGCTTGTGACCATCCTGGTTTTGAGGAGAAAGGTCAACTCCTCATGGGTGTAGCCACACCAGTCCTGGAGCTTCGTTTTGGGTTTATCCTGGATTTTGGCAAGGATGCCTCAAAGCTTTGATATAAACAGCAAAGGAAGGAAAGGAAGATCTTTTCCTACACTTTTTCCTTCAACTTTTTTTTTTTTACCTCCTGGTTACTTTAATTAGGTCGCCTCCCCGAGTGGGATGGGGGCTTATTTCTTCCTTCTGGCTACAGTGGAAACCATCTCCTGCCTCATGTGCCCTCACCTGATATTCCACATGCTGCTCTTCCTGTGGAGCTTGGAGCTTGCTGTCTTTGAGGCATGGTTAATGGGGACAGAGTTTTGTTAAGCAATTGATGCTGCATAATGGAACAGCCTTTTTTCCTTTCTTTCTTCTTAACCCATTACAACTCCTGGACAATGTGTTTGACAAAGAAAAGAGTATTAAACCAAATAACAGAAAGTTGAAATGGGATGCAAAATTTGAGCGTCATGTTAAAAAAATGCTTCCTACCACTGAGTGCCAAAGACCTGCCTGACTTTATCATTAACCTCTGCTGCAGAATGAGCACTAATAGCCAATGATCTTAAGCACTCACAGCCATTAGTTTCATCTGGCAGTAGACTGAGATTGGAGGAAGAAACCCAGAATCAACTGAGAGTACCTAATTAATTGGATTATAATTACATTTGGAAAGCTAAAAGGTAATAGATCTGTTTGAATTATGATCATCACAGGCTCTTCAGGGACAGAGTGTGCAGTGTGAATCACTTGTATGTGATCACCAGAGACACGAAGAATTAAATGACTGCAAATATTTTAAATAAGAGCACGTGTTCACTGGTGGGAATATTGGCTGCCAAGCTTGGCTGGCATGAGCATGTTTGCTTTGAGGTGGCAGTCACTGCTCTTTCATATTCTTATTATTTTAACGGATACCTGAGCCAAGAATATTACCTTTGGTGTGATTCATCTCTGGAAGAAGGATCAAGCCTCAAAGACAAATGAGGGCTTGGAGATTAAATTTACATGTGGCTGGTCCTTTTCTATGTAACTCAAAGAGGCCACACACCATCATTGAATACACATTTTTGTCTGTCTTTCCGGACTCTTTTATCTTTTTACTGTCCCCATGAGCATGCAGTGCTGACTTCCCAAGCCTCGATTATACTTTTTCTGCACAAATCCTTCTGATAAAAAAAAAAAGAAAAGAAAATGGAACAGAAAGAAAAGAGGCATTACAGAGATACAGAGCATTAACAAAAGCCTGCAGATTTCCAGCATAGAGTAACAGGGCAGTGGAAGAATTCGATCAGAGCCATAAATCTAATGAGATTGTAATGATATGCAAATTAACAGCACCATGAGCCAAATGGGTAAAGTTTCTTTATGGAGCACATTAAGAGGCATTTTGCCTAAGTGGAATGGTTGGGTGAACAATAAATGGTGAGCCACAATCTGCAAGTATTGGTTGACAACAGCAGTAAGATAAATAAAAGCAGATGAAGACAAGTATTATGCCTCCATTTAAAAGGACAGATGCTGCAAATGAAACTGTACTACCCTCCTACAGAGGGAAACTGCAGCTATGCAGCCTTCATGAAATACCAGGCATTTTTGATTTTTCTTGTTCAAATTAATACTCACAGGAAACTTCTTGAAAACACAGTTTTGATCCAGCATTTATATATTCAGGATCAGACAAGAAAATGTGAAACCTGAGGCCAAATTGTTTTCTAGTGTAAATTAGACAACCCCCATTAGCTGTACCAGTTTATGCTAGCTTTGGATCTGGATCCCAAACTGTACCTGCCAGCATCTGACTCTTGATAAATATTGAGTGGTCTCACTATGACATTTTAATTATAACATTATGGATTTCAGGAGGAGGGGGAGCAGAAGAAGAGAAAGCATTTATTTTTGGTTTTAAGCTTAAAGGAAGAAAAAAGGAAAAAACAGAAGAAGAAAATAACAGCTCCCCAGATCCCACAGGGATTTAGTGGAGATCAACTAAATCTGAGTTCTTATCACTTTCAAGGGCTCCATCCAACTTTATTTTAACTTCCTTGCCATGGGCACCCACTTTGCAATTTTCACACGGGACGCCTTGAGATGAGGGATGCCTCAGTGCTGTCACTGGCCATACTAATGACTTCTGTGCCAAAAGTGGTGCTGGTGAAGCCGTGTGTGTATATGGCAGAGTTTATATATCAGATTTTGGTGGTTGCATCATGCCTTTGTGAGGTTGGAACACTCATGGGGAATAGGTCTACCTAATCATTGGAATAAAAATGGTATTTTAGGAGGGATTAGGAGTGGAGAACAAGGAGTGGAGAAGGAAAAGGAGCAAGTATGACCCTCTGGCCTGGTGAAGACACCAGGACATTGTTCTTTGTCATTCCCTGAACATTCCACCAGTGTCACATTCAAATGTATTGGTGGGGAGGAAGAGCATGAAGGAGCAGCCAAGGCTGTGCTAACAGGAAGGTCTCACAAGGAAGTTTTCCACTTTCCCAGCCATGCAGCAAGGTCATGGCTTTGAGAGCGGCCAAACCAGCACCAACTGGAGCACGGAGCTGGCTCAAGTTGAGGGTCTCTGAGATGATGCAGCGGCTGGCAGGGACACCAGCTCTGCATCCTCCCCGGGCAAGCCTGTCTGCTTGCTTGGGGGTTTCGTTGCCTACTGAGTCGGTTTTCCTCCTTGTCAGGTGGATGCATGCTCACCTCCAGGCTGATTTCTGGTTTTGTTTGTGACTATGAAAACGTTAAAGTCAAACTACTTAGCAATATGAGATTAAAGTAATACAGGCCTAACCCTGAGTATAACAAATACAGTTTTCCCAAATTTTGTCTGCCTATCTAAATGTTTCACCAAAGCCTCTGGGATGTGGATCATGCCTCAATGCAAATTCTTAGCAGTTACCTGTGATTCAGACTGTTGTGTGATCCAAGAAAGACAACAAGGCTGAAGTGTTTGAGAAATGTGGTTCAACAGATTGCATGTCGATCCAGGAGTTAAGCAACGTGGTTTCTGCTCCTCGGCGCAATTCCTTTATAAAGCCCTTTCAGATTTCTGGAAGAAAAATAAGATTCATAGAAGCTAAAGCCAGAAGTGTTATAGCAGTGTAAATGTGGGTGCATGGCATTTCCCCTTCAGAGCTTACTAATAAAAATAGCCACCTCCATCTGTGGTCAAGTTTAATATCTGGCAAAATCCATTCTGTTCACCTCTATTTCACCATTTGGACTGCCCTGTCAATTATTAGCATTGTGCTCAATGGAGCTGCCACACAGCTCATTTTTGTGGTTACTAGCTTAGTAAATAAATGTGTCACACTAAACATCATGACTTCTAAGGGAGTTCGAAAACAAACGGACAAGCAAATAGGTGCAAAACTACATTAAAGCTACCGACCTCCTCCCACACAGACTGCAGAGCTCCTTGTTCTCTGAGTGACAGAGGGATGGAGCCTCTTCCTTTCAGAATGCTGGGGTCCCCCCTACCCTGAACTTAGTCCCCATGTCCCTGAGGGTAGCCCTAGATCCTCTCTGCGCTGGCCCAGCACACAGCTTCGTGTTGCTCATTGATTTTTTAGGAGGTGTGTGTGGCTTTCCTGCAGGATGCTGGAGAGGATGCTGAGAAGAGCAGCTGAGAGCTGAACTCGCTTTGACTCTCTCTCAGCAGCTCTGCAGCCTTTGGCTGTACCAGTGGTCTCCGCACAGAGGTGTGATGGTTGCGCCGTCAAAGCGGCCGGGGGTGTCAAAGAGGGGAAGGGACGCATGGAACGTACCGTGCTCGTCCAGTGGAGACTGGAGCATGGTTAGGAGTCAAGTGGAAAGACAGCCACTGCTCTGGGCCTTCTAAAGCATGGCAAATTCAAGGTAGGGCCAGTGGTGAAGATGGGGCTGATGGGTCTGGGGTTTGCTGTGGATTTTAGTATTTTTGGCCAGATTAATGAATCAGTCTCATGGTGGGATATCCAGCCTGCCCATGCAGTACATGGCCAGCTTGGTCTAGTTCAGTATCTGCAACCATTGTATTTGTTTGTACAAGATCTGCCAGGCTCCTTGTGCTGCCTGCGAAGAGTCACTGAGGAATAAAGGAGTCAAAACAGGAGCTCAGGATGCTCAGTGCTTCGCTGAATTTTGTTAATGAACATCTCCTCTTTGGCTGTCTCCAAAGAGAAGATGGAAACAGTTGCAGCACAAGACAAGCACGGGCTGTTGCACAACCCAAATATTCTTTACACTGCCTGAAGCACTTTGCCTGTGGTTGGTCACTGGTACTCAGGGAGAAGCTGAAGTCTGGCCCCATTCTCCTGCTCCCTTTTTGAGATGATGGGAATGAGGCCAGCCCCAGGGACATGTGGAAATCTCACTCCTGAAGATTAGCTCCAGAACTTTCCACAAGGACTGTTTTGGATTGGTGTCCTGCAGGCAGAAAGAGAGAAGCCAATCTGGTACACATTTGTCCTGCCTGTTTATTCCCCATTCCAGCCTTTTTAAAGGCTGTTTAATCCTTCACATTCAATGGTGGTCAGAAAATTCAACAAATCACAGAAATGTCAAAAAAGACTGGCTTGCAGAATGAGGGTAGCCTGTGTCTGAGCTCAGTTGAGATTGCTGAAGAAAGTAACACTTAGCAGGCAGATAAAGCTAAAATTTGTATAATAAAATATATTACCTCTACCTGCAAGCCTCACCTTCTCTTTCTGCCTTCTTCACCAACATTCCACATGAATGCAGCAAGGGCAGCTTCATCTCTCAAAAGCCAAAGATCTTCTCCAGAGTTAAATCCTCACGTAACCTGAGCCCTTTTCCGGCAGCTGAGGTGGAGATCCCCCCATACAGATTTACCTCTCCACGCTGAGCCAGCATGAAGCCAATTCAGTGCTAAATGCAATGTTTCCCCCATATGTCCTTGCAGATAGAGCAATATTATCCTGTATTAGGGAAGTGGCTGACTATGTCGCTTGTAACATGCCAAAAGCCATAAGACTATATTGGTTTTTCAGCCCCCTGCTGTGCGTTGGCTTGGGCATTTTCTGTTCTCTTCTATCAGAGCACTCTGTTTTCGGCAGAGATGTCAAGACGCCAATGAGCCAATGAAAGGAATCTCCTTGGCATTTATCCTTTAGTATTTCTAGGCTCTTAATCTTGGGATGAGAAATCTAGTGCTGGAAGATGGGAGTTAAAAGGATAGCTGATTTTCTTTATTCTCTTCCTAAGAATATGCTTGTGGTGTTTTTATGGACAGTGGCACTGACTGCGACTTAGGTCTTGCACAATCAGTTAAAATGTCAGTGTGATGGGATCTCAACTTGGATATTTCTTGTACTTACTTTCAGCCGTGTGTGAAATGTGGGATGAATTGGAAAAAAATAAAAGCTGAATAAGACTTGCTTCAGAAGGTCTTCAGTAAACTAGTTTTGCTCTTGTGTGAGTTTGCTGAGCTGGTGGGTAGCAGGAAACAGAGCCAGAGCCAAAGGCAAATTCACGGCCAAACCACTACCTTGGCACTAGCAGGAAAATCTTCCTCAGCAAGTCACTCATCCACAGGGAATATTGTGAATAAGCCGGATCCGGGCCTTGTTTGAGCTGAAGTAACTCCGTAGTAACATCCTGATGTCAGTGGAGAGACTCCACCTCCAAAGTCCTGTCAGTAACCTCTCAGCCAAGCCCGGGATCCAATTGCTCCAGGGTGAAGTTGGGAACTGTCACATCAGGACTTGCTGCATGAAGGTCTGAAGCACCACCTGAGCTGGATGCTGCACCCCATAAGACCCTTCACACAGGTGGTGTGGGCTGTCCAGGGTAGACTGCTGAGCCTACTGGTCTGCTAAAAGAGAATAAAAGAAAACTCAGCACTGGGATGTGGGCTCTAACAAGATCTTGAATAATCCCTCCAGACACAAACCCCCAAAGTCTCAAAGGAGTCGTGGAGATTATATTTCGAGACAAGAATCATCCTTCTTCCAAGAAGACAGGCAGAAACCATTCAGCACAAGTTCCTGTCCAGAAGTTTGGCATTCACAGCAGACACCCAGTTACAGTGTTCCCAGCAGGTTCTCCATCTCTCTGGTTCCTACCATTCATGTCCAGCTAATTAATCACACAGGTAATACTTTCTTTAAACCCACCCTATTTTACAGGTCTGGCTTTGTTCTCAAGTTGCAACACACAACTCTTCCTTCCAGAGCCGGCTTTAACAGTCCAGTGCACAGGAGCTGCCTAAGGACCAAACACGTGCAGCAGCTGCCATCTGCCCTCTGTGGGACCCTCATCTCCTGCTTTTACCTCTAGGATCAGCCAATTCCCTTGGACATTTCAACCACCAGTTCCCAGCGCTGTGTGACTTCTGCTTGGCCCATGATTGTGGCTATGAGAACATGGCCCAAAGAAAACAAGAGAAAGAACCTTATCTCTCAGATCTTTTCTCCCTTCGCAACCATGGTATTGCTTTTTTTTCTTTTTAAATTTCATTCTGCATTTTTATTTACCTGTACTTAAACAACTGTGGCTGGATCAAAAGATGTGAAACTCATTCTACTCCAGTGGGGGAATCAGTTCCCAAAAAGTATGGAACTTTTGTTCAACGACCCACCTTGTCCCCCTCTTGCTAAATTTACCCAACACCCTGGCCTTTGTCATTTCCATAGTACAAATTTTTTTTTTCCATTCTTATTGTTGTCCCTGGATTTGGGGTCTAGGTGCAAACATTCAGATGATGTCCTGATGTAAATGCTGCCTCCCACCTGAGATGAGGCTTCAAAAATTATTTAACATGCTCTACCAGCAACACTGAGACACACAGCTGTCTTTCGTCTGTTTATTTATCCCAAATTCCACCCTTTTTTGTCATTCACAAACAAAAATGTACACCCCAAATCCCATCTTACAGCATGCCAGCTCCTGAACACTGGAAACCTTAGGTGAGATGCTGGGACAGAAAGTGAAATGACATGTCTCCTTTATGTGCCCTCGAGGGAGGGGATGGGATTGGGAGGGACCATCCCAAAGGGTGAGATGCAAATGAAGGTGTTAAAAGAAAAAAAAAAGGGTGGTGGTGGGGAATATAAAGAAGAAGAAAATAAGTCTTTTTGGTGGAACACAAATGGAGTTCTAGCTAGGTATCATTTGCTGAGGAAATTGCATTTCTGTTTGGGAATAAATGAATGTAAAACTTGTTTGAGACCCAGGTAATAATAGAACAGGGGAGGAAATTGAAATTTACGACTTTGCAAATGACTGCTGTAGAAAAAGAGAGACACACATCAGAGATGTCTTTTTATCCCCCACCTCCTCCTTCCCTCCCGCCTTGTTTTCTCTTCTTCCCACAGATGAGGAGGACAGGTCTGCAATAAAACAGGTCTAAGCTCTGCCGGCCGGGAGATGCTGCGGGGGGAGGCGGAGGGGGAGCGGGGGGAGAGGGGACATTAGCACTGCTGTAACGTTGTCAGTGCCTATGTAAATGGCCGTGCTACATAGTCAACAAGACACACTTGGCTGCCTGCAAGTGGGAAGTACTTAAATCTTGGCACTGATAAATGAAATATTTTTAAGGGAGCTAATCAGTGAAAATGGGGTTTCATCAGGCACTGACATGTCTCGCTTGCTTCAGCGAGTCCAAGAGAGGAAAAATGATTGTGTGGTGCGGGCCGGAGCCAGCTGGAGATGGGGAGCGAGGGAAAGGGGGGCGAGAGGCGGCGGCTGGGAATGCTCGCGGGGCGCAAGCCGCGGGGAGCGGGGCCGGTGGCAGCCCCGTCTCCGCGCACCCCCGGCCCCTGCCAGCCCCCCGGGGCGCCCACCCCGCGCTCCGCCCGGCTCCGCTTCGCCCGGGCGTGATGGATGGCCTGGCACGGAACGGGCTCCGCGCAAATCCCCAATCTGCAGCCTGCTGGGCTCAGTTGGATCAGCAGCAGGCTAGCTGGTATTTCTGGATAAACACTAATAAATCTTCCTTTTCTTCATGGCAAGTGGTGCTTCCTCTGCGTCCCCAGACCCCGTCTTTCCTCATCTCACACTGGTGCAAGGGGAGAGGGAGGGGAGGTGAATTCAGGGTGCAGGGAGCTTGGTGAGGATAGGAGCCAAGCCCTGAGATGGGCAGAGGTCTGGGGAAAAGCTCTGAACTAAGGGCTTGCAAAGCCTCCCACCAGCCTGGCCACCTCCTCTCCTGCTGGCTGAGTGGGGACTCAGTTTCACCTCTCTGAAATCATGGTGGTCATCGTCCTACCAAAGCCTGGGTGAGCTGTGGGTACAGAGGGGCTCTCAGGAGTTTGGATTTGGCCCTTAGCCTCTAGGGAGGGAGAAGGAACATGGTACAGGGGGTTGTGTTCAGCATTTTCGGCTCAGAGCTTCACAGTGTCTCTTGTCTTTAGTTCCATGAGTGTGCTGGGACTTGCTGAGAGCCACGTGGGCCAGTGTCTTGGGCAACAGAGAAGTGAAATAGTCTGGAAAAAGTGGCTCTGGCTTGGTTCCAACTCGTGAGCCGGACCCCGATGTACACAACCCCATGGAGGTTCCCATGGGACTCAGCAGGTGGATGACCACGAAGACTCCATCAGGACAAGGCAGACTTTTCACCGGCATCAGCCAAAATCCAGTGCTTGAAGCTGTCCCTGTTACCAGCCTACCTATGAGTGACCTCAAGGTCTCCTGTAAATCAAAATACAGTCAGTAAGAGAGGCAGCTCCTACCACGTCCTCACTCTGTGCCACCGAGGGACATACCAGGATTTGTTCTCATCCAAAAGGAAAGGTCCATGCATGTGAACATTGTCACTGAATGAAACTGTCTCAACACACTGGCAGAGGTAAGAAATACATAAATTAAAAGGTGGAAGGGAAAAAAAAAAGAAAGAAAGCCTGGTGCTTACATCATTTAGTCATAAAGGTTCAAAGAAGGATTCCCTCAGTAATCAGAAAATGAAAATGTCCTTCAATTATGGAGCATTTTAAGACATGATTATTTCATGTGCATGCTATTAAGAAAATGACAGTGGAAAATTCATCATGAAATAAATTAATACTTAAACATTTTTGAAAGGTTCCCTGGTGTATTCCTCCCCTTCTGACACAATAATGTGTTGTTTCTAAAGAAAATTTTATTGGACTAGAGATGATAAAATACACAATGAAAAATACATTTGGAAAGCAAATTCATAACTACTTTTTTTAAAGGAGGCAGCTTAGCTGAAAATACACAAAAAACCATGAGGACAATTTATTATTTTCTGCTAGTGGAAAAGAGACTTTTTTCCCTTCATAAAGTCAACCATGCTGATGTTTGAATAATTGCCTACCAAATTTGCACAAATACAACAATTTTGGCTATATTTGTTTGGGTTTTTTTTAATACTGCACGTCTCCACCCTGCCAATGGAGCATATTGCTACACATCCCATTACAGCATGAATTTTTCACCACCATGGCAAAATCTGATGCTCACTGAAAATAGGAGATAGCTAAAAGTGCTTGATTTGATCTGATTCCAAGTGAATTGGAATGGGGAGAGATACAACAATGTGGCATTGGACACCTGAGCTCTCCAAATGTGTCTGTTCCAGAGTCTGCTGAAGCCAAGACTTTTTTTTTTTTTTTAATAGATTTCCATGGAGTTTTGTTTAGGATGTACCTTGTGGGAGCCACATGTTATTGCACATTTCTACCTCTCACGTGAGAGTTCCCAGCCAGCAAGTTATGATGAAACAAGGTTGAGGTGAGGTTCAGGAGCTTTAAGTTGAGTTGGGAACTTCATGAAGGCTCTGTAGACAAGCCATGAAGAAATTGAAGTTGCAACCTGAAAGCAGAGAATGGGGTTTGTGTAGGAGGCTCGACTGTGCAAAAGTGTTGGTCTCCAGTGCAAATGGGGCTTGTGGGTGCAGCCAGCAGGGCAAGCTCAGGTTTGCTCCTGTAATGGGAATGTCACTTTTGGGAGACCCCAGGGCCAGGCAAACCTTTCAGCTCCTTGGAACATGGGAAAATTGATTGAGGACTCACAGGAAATATGAACTTCTACTCCTTAACACCAGAGGAGAGTCCTACACATCCAGGGCATGTTTTTGTAGGACAACATGCAAGATCCTACCTTGAATTTTATCTCAGTTGGTAGTGAGCTGAACATAGAAAAGAATACAAATCCAGCAGTGAAATGGGTACTGTTCCCCAGATCTGCTCCTGCTTAGATGGAGCACATGGAGATTTCAGCTTGCTTTGAACAGATAAGTGCATCTGTTGGACCTGGTGGGAGTTGGGCTCGATGATCCATATGAGTCCCTTCCAACTCAAGATATTCAATGATTCTAGGATTACAAGCCTGTTCTGCCTCTATGCTTTTTGACCCGTATTATGTGGTTGTGGAATATCTATTTTGCTGTTCTATGGCTCATATTTTGAGGAAGGACCGTAATTCATGAGAGGTGCCTGCCTAGATAACTCACAAGTGGGATATACATGGCTGTCTCTGACTGAACTACATTTTGCTGCTAACATGTATTATATTTGTACCATGCCAGAGGGGGTGTCTGCAGGTCTAAAAATGTTGGTTATAACAGCTACTCATGCTATTAGTATAGTTGTAGATATTATATGATTTATTGATGTGTTTTTATTTCCCACTGGTATGGTATAAATATATTTATTTCACAAAAGTGGCCAATAAATTTCCCTTATGAATCCTGTTATCTGCACTATTAACCATTGATCATTTTTATGAGGTCACAACTTAAGGTGTACATGAATTTACACCTTAATTTGTGACCCTTTCCAAAATAATACATAGCCACTTCTGAACTATTCACCTCACAAGAGGCACTGCTCATTTTTGCTGTTTCCTGCTGCACTCAGTATTTGTTTCTCATCAGACAGTGTCCTAACATCATGTGCCATTCAGCTGCTTCATCCTCTCAACACACACACAGAGAAAAGTGGATAAAATGTTAATGTGATCAAACTTCCCTGTACCCAGTTCATTCCTTATGGCATTCTGGAATTCAACAAAACAGAATAAGGTGACAAAGCAACACTAAAAAACCCAAGGACACGCTTTAGTCTTCCTGCTCTAAAGACCAAGATTTCCTAACAGCATCCAAAGAAAAATAGGAATGACAGAAATTCAGATATTCCCAAATAACCCTCTCTATTTTCTCATTTTTCATTGTCTTATAAATGATTTTTAAGATGATGGGCAGCATCAAAACAATTCTCTCCTTGTCTCCTTCATCCGTTTGTTCTTCGATTTGTAAAAAGCATTGAAGCCAGGAGTATTGCATCTTTATTTGCTATCAGACTACCATGTGCTCATGTTTTAGGGTGAGGATTGCTCTTCAAAGCCCTGGGTTAGATGCAATGTTCCTCTGTTCTGCTTTTGACCATCACCCCTGGCCTCCTCTTCCTCCCGTTCTTCACAGGGTGACAGAGCGCTTCATATACACTTAGTGGCTGTCTCCAAGTGTTCAATTTCAGGTCAGCTCTGATCTGCCATTGGACTTGGTTGTTCACTCCTCTCTCTGGGACTGCCTTCTCATAGCATTTGGGATGTTTCACAGCATTTGGGATGTTTTCCAGCTGCCACAGGCCTCGTATGGCCGAAGTTGTGTTCCCCTCTTGTATTCACCACCAGAGCAGAGCTCTCAGCAAGCTCCTTTCTCAGCTACAATGACTCACTCTTCAGAGGTCCAGCAAATCTCTTCTTCCTTCCTTCCTTCCTTCCTTCCTTCTGTACTTTCATTTGAGCCCTTCTCCTCCCTGGAGCTGTGTTTGCTGGTCTATGCCCAGCCCTTCCCTTGCCTTGATGCGTGTCCATCTTGTCTCTGGTCAATCACTCCCTCTTCACCTCCTTCACATCAGCTGAGCAAGTTCTCACACAGGCTTGGCAAGTCCATCCCTACTCCTAGAATTTGCCTGGAGAGAATATCCCAAATAAGCTCCAGAGCCCAAGCATGTTCCTGGGGTTGTCCATGATAGTGCTGTACACACTTTGTGTGGTAGGTGGCTGTGCAAAGTACGTGTTTATAGATACACCAGGCACAGTGTCCTTAATCAGTGGAAATGCAGCCCTCAGTGGCCTGGGTTGAAGAGAGGTGACAGCTTCAGATCCTGCCTCCTCTCTCTGCTGCCTCTTTTCAGCCAGCCCTGTCCCATTTGGTGCCCAGCTTGGCCATGGACATTTCATCAAACACTTCAGCAAAGAGACGTTTTTCACCAGTGGACATGGCACACATCATGTGTGACACATCTTGTCACGTGTTGCTGTCAGAGAGGAAACACGGGAAAGCTTTCACATGCCATAAGTCCCAGCTGTGATGCCAAGTTATCGGGAGTCCCACGACCCTTTGAAATCATAGGTGGGGGAGAACCTGGAAACATTTGATGCCAAACGTGTGCTGCAGCAGAGAGATTAGTCCTAGGCTTTAAACAACAGGCACAGCATGAACCAGAGCCCTCCTTCCCCACGCCCCCTCCATAGCTCTCTTCTCACCCAGAGTTTGGCTGCACAGACTTTTTATTTGCACACAGTTGTCCTTAAAAATAATAAGTGACTATTTGCCTGTTCAAAGCCAGAAACAAGTTGACCAATTGCTGCTGTGTTTTACTTCAGGGTATCCATCTAAAGGCAGAGAGAGAGAATCAGGCTATAATGGTTTGCCTGGCTCGAAAACTCCATTTTGGGCCGCGGAGAGTCATATTTCAGAGAGTATTGATCACAGTGCAGTTTGTGTTTCCTCACGTCCATGATCCTGTTTGCAGCCCTGTAAAATAATAACAGTACTCATGTCAGTAAGGTAATTACCATTGATCTAACACACTGTGACAAATTTTTCAGTCATGCCACTTGATTCATACTTAAAGTTATGGCACTGCTGACTGCTCCTTAAATAATTGAAGGATGCCCTTTGTAAATCAGCACACTCTTGCCAAAAAGTGGCAGTTTCTTCTTTGTTCTGGGCCTTGTTTCTTAGCTTCATTAGGGATTTCAAAATTAAACAGACAGCTTTCCATAGCCTACGTAGTTCACACTTGGAGCAAATATCATCTGAACTGGCAAATCACTTATGACACCTTTGTTCGAGAAAAGAGGGAAAAAAATAGAAAGAAAAAGGTTAAACTACAGGGAAGATCAGGGTCTCTGTGGTTGGTGGGGGTTGCAGCAAGTGGTAACAACAAGAGAGACAAAGCCAAATTTGGTTAATTCAAAACACCCATGAAAGCACTCGTCATCTTTGGGATTACCGAAGGCCAAGGAAGAGCAGTGAGGACAGTCCTGATCTCCTGCTCCTGGATCCACTGACTGCCCATGCAGGACAGCTCGGCAGCCTCTCTTCTGAGGGAAGTGGTTAGGGATCTGCACCTCCACTACACCAGCCTCCAACATGCTGAGAGGGACACCACAGTTTCTTGGCCTGGTGCCCCCAGAAAATATTTGAGACTTTGACCTGCTTGTAATACAGACATTAAATAATACTCTGGAGCTGCCTTTGGGAGATGGTAGCACTACCAGTGGTTCTGGGTGTGGGGACCCTTTGGCAGCTAACCATAAACCAGTTTTCCCCCTAGTGAAGTGTGGAAACTCTTCAAGCTGAGCTTGGATCAGCTCACCACACCATCCTCCTTGGCCATCGAGGAAGCCTTGCAATTTGTTTAAATTGGATATCAAATGCCATGAAGGAGGCATTTCTCGTTGACATTGATGCATGGATTTACTTTGGCTCTGGAGTACCTTCTGGAAGAACCTCTCTCATTTTCTATAAAATATGAAGACCGTATAGAGAGATCACCTAGTTGCTTTCCAAAGGTATTCCTCAGGAGAGCAATCCATAATAGACAAAGGTGCCTGTGGAGCAGTCAATAAAACCTCCATCTTCTATGTCCCAGCAGACTGTCCCTAATTTCTAGACCATTTTTCTCAACTCTCCTGTTTAGAGACCCTCCTTGGCAGTGTGCTGAGGCCTTTGCAGCTGACCAGGGGTTGGCAGCTCGGGTTCAAAAGCAAACAAGGAAAGACTGAACATTATGCCCGTCATCGCCACGGAACAACTGCTGCACCCTCTGCTTCCTCTGGTTAGGAAGAAATTCTTGGCTGTAAGGGTGGTGAGGCACTGGAACGTGTTGCCCAGAGACGTTGTGGATACCCCATCCCTGGAAGTGTTCCAGGCCAGGCTGAATGGGGACTCTGAGAAACCTGGACTGGTGGAAGATGTCCCTGCCTGTTGCAGGGGGTTGGAAAGAGATGATTTTTAAGGTTCCTTCCAACCCAAACCATTCTGTGATTCTGTGAGGTTTGGTGGCTCTCACGGGACTCCTGTGCTTGGGGAGTGCTCAGACCTGGAGCAGCCACCATGGCATTACAGCCTTTGGAGAACAAATTGAATGAACTCTCCTCCAAGAGAGCCCCTGCACTGTGGCATTGTTGGGACACACAAAGCAATGCCTCTGGCTTTGACCCACTCTGCTACCTGTAAAGTGTCCTCTTTTGTGGGCATTCTTGTACCTGCTTGAGATGAGGCCAGAACAAACAGAAAGCACCTTAAAGGAGCTTACTAAATAAGTCTGGGATTGAGCAAACAGCATATTCGAGGGGTCAAATTTAATTCCTTCCTTCCTTTTGTATTCAGATTAGAGGCCAAGGTAGATTTGTGGAAGCCAGGGCTCCTCAGCTAATGCTGCTTTTGCACTTAACCTGCAATTTACCTGTCAGTAACAAGTACATTAAAGGCCAGCTAAGCTCTTCAAACTTCCAAACAATTTACTGCACCATCAGATGGGCTCTTTAGCATCCCAGAGCACAACAGCCTGTTCCCATCTAAGGAAAACATCTGCTGCCTAAAAAAATCCTCCTCAAAAATGCATCTGGTGAAATAAATGTGCATATTTAAAGGAACAGCATGTTTTAAGTCCATCAAACCCCTCAAAAATAATAATAAAAAGCCTTCCAAAGAGACTACTTGCGAGTGATGTATTGGCTTGTTTAAGAAGGGCTGTGTTTCAGAGCCTCCTAAATTCCTCAACTCAAGTGCTGAGTGGAGGTTTATTAAGTGACCTGTCTGGATGTATATCAGCCTTGTCCCTAGTGGGGGTCCTATGTTAAATTCCATCATTAAAACCTATTACCGAGCTATCAAAACCCGCTGTAATTCCATCTAATGACCTCATTTCCCTAAGCATAACTCAGCGCAGGGTTAGCTGATGCGGAGTTACCTCTTGGTGGGCCACAGCCCCTGAGCAGGGCAGGGGGTGGGAGGGGAGAGAGGGAGAAATCAATGTCTGCGGAGATGACAAGGCACACGGCCAGTGACTGGGGACCAAGAAACTATCCAATATCCCATTTCCTATCCAGTCTATTAGCAGCTGAAGTCAGCCAGGGCTCCGGGTTTGATTGAAGGCTTAGCTGAGACCAGATAGAGGAGGAGAAGCCCAGGCAACATGGCCACCAGGAGAGGCTCCTTTCCAGCCAGCTGAAGTCACTCCTAAAAGTCACTGTACATAAAAATGGATTACTGCATTAAAAGTTCAAAATGTTCTTTTTATTTCATTTTAATTTTTTTTCTCGGGGTGGACACATGGAAAAAGGGAGGAAAAAAAAAAAAAAAGCCTTTCCTTTCTCCCCCCCTCAATCCCCCTTCCACACACACCTCTACTTGCCATGAAATCATTTCGTAAATACAAAAAAGGCCCCTCAGGCTATTGGTGCCCAGACACTCATTTTTAGAGTGGATAATTGACTCCTTTCAGTTGATAATTCATAGCTTGCATATGCCAGCTAATACATCAGTGCCCAGAGACTCAGCGAGAGCCCCAAGCACAAATGGGAGAGGGGGAAAGGAAAAGGGAAAAAAAAAAAAGAAAGAAAAAAAAAGAAATATTTCAGATGATAGATGAGTGCATTACGGCTTTATGAATGAATTATGTCCTGCAAATACCTTGAGCAGGAGAGACTGTCGGCCTGTATCTATACTAATCTGGGAGGAATTATGACGATTTTCACATTAAAAAGGGAAAAGGGAAAGAATTAATTGAGCAATTGGGCCATTAAAAATGTATGTCAGCATGTTCTGTATGTCCATTTTCCAATTTATCATACGCTAGGAAGCTTCCTCCCAGGGTGACTGCCATTTTTCTTCTCTTTCTTGTGTTTGATATTTTTTTTTATTTATTGTGGATTCCTGTCATACAAAACCTGCTCAGGGTTGTTTTGACAAGACAAAGTCTGGGAATTTTTTGCAGGGGGGAGTTGTCTTTGTGCTTATGCTCCCTGTCAAAAAAAAGGGGTGAGGGGACCCTAATGAATTTCTTCTTTCCATCCCACAACTTCTACAGTCAGTGTTTAGAACTTAACAAAAAGAGATTGTTTCACCCTGTTTGTAGATTTTTATTCATTTTCCATCTGAGAAAGTTTGAGATGAAGTTTGTCTATAGGTGAGCAGATGACGTAGAGGTTTTATTTAAAAAGTAGTTTTCTAAAGCTGGCTCATCTAACAGCACTAAGGGTGAGTGCCAGCACACGCAAACACCTGCTCTGCACACGTGTGTGAAATGCCACACACCACTGTTTGAAAAACTCACTGACACAGAGCATGCATCGCCTGGCCCCGGCATTTAGCTGTGGATCATATCCATTGTTGGCCGAAAATGTGTTCTGGATGGTTATAGTGATTGTATTCCACATAAGTGCCCTGTAGAAAGTGTTAATTATTTTCAGATCTGAGAAATAATTTAGTACATTAAAAGAGTTTGCCAGTGGGAAAATGTTTTTAGAATAACAGCAATGTTAGGAACTGTTTCCAGCCGTTTCCAACTCTATAATTATGGTTGTTTAAATAGCTGAAATAAGAACAAAATTTTTTTTTCTGCTTTCATATACACAATATATTCCATTATATTTGCTCAAAATTTTAGTACCCTTAAAAAACAGATCTTAGAGACCAGCACAAAAATATCAATAATTCAATCAATGTAAAAAAAACCCCCCAAACCCCGTTTCAGACCTGCCAGCAAATTTCAAGCAGCCTGACCAACACATATTGTTTAACCTGTGTCTCCAATTTTCTAATCCAGGAATTATGCTTCACCTGAACTTCCTCTAATACAATTAGCGTGGTGTATTTGCTGAAACATAATGCCTTTACAGAATAATGTTTTATGCTGCAAAGCATATCTAATCTTTTCACGCAAGCCACTCTATGGCAAATCATTTTATAATATGCAGAAAATTTTTGTGTTGTTTATGTTCTCATGTTTATGAGGTCTTTAATTGATTGTAAGCTGCTCTTTAAATACTTAAAGATGTTTTTAAAATCCTATTAATTTTTCTTGTCTTTTTTTTTTCCAGACTTGTTAAATATTTGCTCATGTGATGGCTGAAACATGAGAGTGCTGGAGGAGATTTTCAGCAAATTATTGTGTTTGTACTCAGGACCTTTATGTGGGATATGTAGGTTTGTTGTCTTATTTGAAGTGCAGCAAGACCCTAAATTCCCCTTGATCATCGTGTACCCGGGACAGGGAATTTTGCTGTGGGTTTGATTTAATTCTCTGCTCTTGTACACAATGAAAAGGTAAGCACATCTCAGTGCAAATGTCACCCTCCTGGATATTAGCGCTTTTTCAGCAGCTACTGTGATGTACAGAAGCTTCTGGGAGGTCTTAAACAACCCCTGTGAGAAGGCTGATGTGTATAAAAGGGATGTGAAACAGATTTCTGCCTCTGCAAGTCTTTCTGTGCTTTGAAAGATACCTGTGCTCCCCAAGACTTCACAATTTTATCCAGGGAAAAAAGCAGAGGCACCCAGTGAGCAGCACGCAGGGGTCCTGTGCTCAGGGCCCTGTGACAGCACCATCTCCAGCTCTTGCTGCCACCTGACAAAGTGCCTGATGCTCCCGGGAAGACTCCAACCCCAGTTATTCCCTTTCTTCCACTCAGGTGGAAGCCCTTTTTTCCAGCTAGGGTGGTCTTGGAGAGCTTGTATCCGTGTGGACAGTTTTGTCTTCAGCAAGATGACCCTTTATTCCTCCAAAAACACCCACAGCATTTTGTCAGGAAATCTAGGCTCAGAAGGAAAATAGGAGGGAAGATCAAAAGCTACCTGCCTCCCCTCTGACCTTGCCTCTGGCAGCAGGCTCAGCACCATGGCTGAAGGTGAGATTTGGGATCCTACATGGATGCCTCCCGGAGGGGACCACCTGAGGGACTGCTGGGAGGGGCAGGACACCCCTTGTCCCTCCAGGTTTCCACCAGCTTCCTTCAGTCCAGCTTGAAGAGCTGAACTGCTCCACAGAGATGAGGCAGAGCCACATGGCAGGAGAGGGCCAAAGGTGTAGGGTGCTGCACAGGTGCCCAAAGGGTCCTGGAGGGTCTGTGCCAGGCCATGCATGGGTGCCAAATCCTGCTCGGCCCTCCTGGGGCAATGGGCTACAGCACGGGGTCAGCAGTGAGCCACAGTCCCATCCCCCTGCACACATTGCCTGGCTCTTCTTGTCCTGACCACACAACGCAGGAAGAATTTCATTGTGGGTTTCAACCAGCAGGGGGAAGATACCCAATAATATTCACTTCTTACTTCTGGGGATCTTCATTTTCAAAAACCTACATATCAGAAATAAATCACACAGTGGAACATCTCCACTCATCCATAGCTCCATCTCATCTGCCACAGAAGAGCCTGTTGCAGCACAGAATTTTTGGCCAGTCTCCTTATCTGCCCGTGCCTCCATCCCCCAGACAAAGGATGAGGGAACATGCTGCCTTCCCCACACAACCCCCCTGTGCTTGGGATGGCTCCTGGCTCGGGCTCTGCAGAGTGGATTAACCCAGCAGGGCCTTCCATGCCATGGCAGCTGAACACAGGTCATCCAAAAACCAGCACATCAGTCTTGCTGATTGCACATGCCTTCTTCTGCAAACACACATCTCAGTAAAGGACTAATGACAGCCAGAATCCCATTGAGAAAGAAACACAAGTTCCCCAGCTTCCTTAATATCAGGTTTCTCGCACCTGGCTCGCTGAAGGAGGACATATCCTGCAGAACATAAAATGTCCTGTTATTGCCTTTGCCACTGACGTGCAGAGAGAGGTGATGTGAAGAGCAGACGTTTATAATCCAGCCTCCCTCAGACCTGCTAAGGCATGCACAGACCTGAAGGTTGTATAAGAGGTTGCTGGTATGTCCTCCCTGTGACTTAGTCGCTCGTGGTTCGGATGGAGATGCAGAAATGTGGATTTTTTTTCTTGATGTATCCCACAGAAGGGCAGCAATGAATGTTCTGCTGGACAACTCCATGAAAACCTTGTGCGTGAAGGTCTCAGCTGGTTGAGACATTGAAGACACCAGTGCTAGAAAAGGTGCGAGCAAGTCCTGTAGTTTTTTAGCATCTTTCCTCTTCTGCTGGAGCCCAAGGAAAGCTGCCCAAAACAGGATGTTGTTTATACAGAAAGAAACCATTCCCGTGGTTTTTCTTCCATGGCCTTTCAGTCAGATTTGGCTGCGTGTAACCTCAAAGCTATCTTAGACCACACCAGGCATTGCTGAAAATGTTCCCAAAATGCAGCCTGAGTGAGGAACCAGGCAGCACCTTTCAGAGCCAAAGAGACTTTTCCCTGTCCTGCTTCCTGGAGGACTTTACCTGGGAAAAAGTCACCTTCAGAGCACCTTAGTTTAGTATCAGATGATTTGATGCCTTTTGCCTGATGTATTTATCATTTTATGGCTACACCAAGGAAAAGAAAGGCTAGATAAATATGGAGAAATAAGTCAATATGCTACAAGGGTAGCAGTCTTTTTCCTTCCCCCCCCCCCCGAGATTAAATAATTAAGTAACATACTAAAAAAATAGAAGGGACATGTTGCCTTTTGGTTTTTTTAAGACAGATTATTTGCTTTTAAAAAAATCCTTCAGTGTCACATTTTAAAGAGTCTCTAAAAGCAGTTTTAATTCGTGTCTCCCAGAAATACAGGACAGTCTTTTGACCTGCCTTGTAGGAAACACCTGAAGAGCTCTGCACTTCCTGAGAAAAAAAGTGGATATTAAGTAAAAGTTAGGATATCTAGAAAAACCCTTTCAGTGGGAACAGTTTCTTGCTGGAGTCAACAGCTACACCCTGACTCAAGCGCATCTGTGTCCTGCTGTTTCAATACCTGACTCTGCACTCACATGATCCATCCAGCTGCTCAGCAAGATTTAAGAATCAATTAGACACAATTTGCCTACTTTTTGTCAAACCTCTGTCACCAGCGGTGCCTCCTATTGCATTTCCACAGGGGTGCCACTGGGACAGAGCAGAGCCTCAGGGGCTGTGCAGTGCTGAGGTGTTCAGAAGGCTCCTGCATTCAGCCAAGAAAGTGGGTCAGGGATGTGGCACCTCTCTGAAGCCAAGCCACCGCTGAAACCCACGAGAAAAGGACCCATATCCAATGCCCTTTCTCCACCAATCTTTGTATCGGATCCTTTCCGTGGTGAGAATTTTTTTGAGAGAAGGATTCATTCTTATTAGTGATAATGAAATCAGCCATGCCCTTTTCTCCACCTGCCTTCCCCCAAATCTCTCTGTTTGGTTACCTTCTGCTTCAGGGATCCCACACTCAAACTGTGCTGATAACTCAGGGATGGGACCTTTCTTATTGAGCAAGGTGGGAAAAGCAGCTTCCAGTGTCAGGAATTTCTTCCAGACGTTCAGCATCTGTATTTAAATTAAGAGGCTTAAAGCTCTCCTGAACTTTTCCAGGTTTTTAATTTTAGTTTAACTTCGGGAGTGAAGTTTTAAGCCCACAATGTCATATCCGGAGTGCCATCTACCGCGTCTTCCAGGGACTGCCGTGGATTCACGTCTGAGCTTGGAGGAGCGCAGCTGTCAGGAGCAGCTCGCCGGGAATTCTGGATGCAGATGTTTGTGTGTAGGTAGGGATGGGAGAAACTCAAGTGTGTGCTCAGGAACACTGAAAACAGTGTGAATGGAGGTTGTTTTTTCCAAAGGGTGTGAGGTAATGTTGTGAGTTAACCCCGGCGGGAAGCTCAGCCCCACACAGCCGCTTGCTCACTACCCCACAGTGGGATGGGGGAAAAGAATTGGAGGGGTAAAAGCAAGGAAACTCATGGGCTGAGATAAAGACAGTTTAATAGCAAAAGTTGTGTGTGCAGGTGAAGCAAAATAAGGAATTAATTTGCTACTTTCCATGGGCAGGCTGGCGTTCAGGCGTCCCCAGGACAGCAGGGCTCCATCGTGTGTAACAGTGATTTGGAAAAACAAATACCATCACTCCAAACATCCCCTCTTCCCTTCGTCTTTCCCCAGCTTTTATTGCTGAGCACAACCTCATATGGTCTGGGTTATCCCTGTGGTCACTGGGGTCAGCTGTCCTGGCTGTGTCCCCTCCCAATGCCTTGTGCACCCCCAGCCTCCTCACTGAGGAGGTGCAAGAAGCAGAAAAGTCCTTGTCTCTGTGTAAGCCCTGCTCAGCAATAGCTACATTCCCATATCACCACAATTTTGGTCACAAATCCACAGCAGAGCACCATCCAAACTACTTGGAAGAAAATTAATTCTATCCCAGACAAAAACCAGCACAGTTGAAGAGAAAAAAAGAAAAAAGTTTGTGCTTCTTGTATCTTGAAGTGAATGCAACTGTGTGCAAAAAAAAATTATACTAAAAAAGCCTTTCAGAGTACTGAAAGACAAAGTTACAAATTAACTTGCCCTTTAACCTCAAGGCATTTTATGGTGACCTGCAAGCAAAAAAGTTATTAGATTCAAACCCCCGGTCCTGGTAAAGTGAGATCATGGGCAAGGGATAAGGCCAGGACTCCTCCAGCACTGCCACATCTATCACTCATGGCCACAGCTGTCCTGTCCTCGAGAGGTGGCCAGAGCGCCAGAGTGGGACACCTCTGTGGGACCCTTTGGAGCTCAGCTTTTAACCTGCTGAGCGCAAGCTTGTCATTTGGGCCAGGTGTTTTGGTAGCCAAATCTTCTTGAGGTCTAGCTCTGGGGGATGCTCAGCGTGGCAGGGAGTCTCTGATCTTAGTAGGCAGCTCACCCACGTCACAAGAAGCGTGGTAAAAATGGAGATGTCTGGGATTTAACCAAGTTGAGAAGATGCAGCAGACGTTGCACAGCTGCCCAGATGTGCGTGAGCTCGTCACGGTGCAGGGCACCTACAACCTCAGGGCAGGCAAATCCCAGCTCCAGGTGAGGAAATGCAGGGAACAGTTCATACCAGCGGAGCGAGCTCCATCTGCTGCCCAAATCCATGCGAGCAGCAGGCACAGCCGCAGCCTTTTGCCCGCATCCTCTCCGAAAGTAAAATCCTGTTGACTGTGGAGTAGGACCCGCTGCATCCCATAAGCTTAATTCCTAGGCCAGACCATCATAACTGGGAGCCTACTGCCACCAGCATCCCCTCTCCCAGCCCCTACTGTCCCCCAGCATCATCCCTGGGGATCCGGGGGTGCAGGGCTCAGCCTGGCCTGGGCAAAATGCTCCCCTGGTTTTGAGCTGGTGAGGGGCCACAGAACACTGGGATCACAGCACCCTGGGATAACAGCATGTTAGGGTCACAGCACGTCTGTCCCCCTGCAGCCAAGTGAAATGCTTACCCTGTCTTCTTGCTGTTGTTCCCAACTATAATTAATTACAGCAAAAGGGTGAATTGCCTGTCTTTTGAATGATTCCTTGCAGGCAGATCGCATGGGTCTGTGTAGCTCTGTGGGTCTCTGGCTTTGGCTGAGGGATTGCTGTAATCCCTATAAATTCATTAGCACTTATCTGTTC
The DNA here is from genome assembly GCA_013400975.1 of Atrichornis clamosus. NCBI lineage: Eukaryota > Metazoa > Chordata > Aves > Passeriformes > Menuridae > Atrichornis > Atrichornis clamosus. The sequence continues at coordinate 137,933 of WBMZ01009712.1, read as the reverse complement.
CTGTTTGTGGCTATACTGCTCCCTCTCCCCCTTTCTTGTCCTTCTGCTTCCATGGAGCAAAAATTTATCACTGCATTAAAGCTGCAGAGCTCCTGGCCGATGAGCTGGGGAAGGAGGATAATTCTATTACTTGTCAGAGCGGTTGAGGGGGAAGTTGTGTGCAATAACCACGGCTCAGAGCACAGGCTCCAGAAGTCCAAGCTTGTGAGATGGCATAGAGGGAAAAAAATGAAATAAAAAAAGACCAGACAGATGCAGTGGTGCCCAGGGCTGGGGTTTTCCTCTGTGGATGTCCATGGCAAGGAGGGTCAGCAGCAAAGCCACCCGTCCACCTATTGCCCCAACTCCAGAATTCCTCTGCACAGCTGTGGACTGCATTACCCCTTTTAGCAGGGTGCTGAGAGAGACGATGCTCCTGCCAGGAGTGAAGCCTGCACTGAGGTGGGAAGAAGCCTGTGCCGATGTGGGAAGGATTCCCATGGCTGCACCCATGTTCCTGCCCCTCCTCATCAGTGGCAGTAGCAATTATGGGACAGAGCAGGGAACTGCCATTCCTTTAACAGTTGGACTCGACGATCCTCCTGGGTCCCATCCAACTCATGGTAATGTGTGATTCTGTTAACTGATCCTACAGGAAACTAACATTTTTAGAGGAGAAAAGGAGATCAGATGAGACTTTTCAGTCAGATCAGGTTTCTAGTATGGATAGAAAGAAGGGGTCAGCTATGGCAGTGGAGGCAAGACCATCTTCATGGCAGTGGGGTGGATTAAAACCAGCTGGAAGTGACTGTCGGGCCATGGACAAACTCCTCTGAGCTCAGGTTGGGCTGGATTAGAGTGTGTCTGTCTCAGCTACTCTCTCAGCAGCCACTCACATTTTGCTGCTAAGTTTGCAAGACAACAGCCACATCTGCTTATCCTGGGCTAATGCTGGTGACCAGAACCTATTTCCACCGTCCTTTACTTTTAACTGTGCTCCCAACAACAAGCAAATACCATTTGTGGACAATAACTTCACCAGGGGACAAAAGACACCACAGTGCTCTGGCTGTTGCCAAATTATTAACCTGTGCTTGTGCAGTGTACATATTTCACCCAGTATTGGACTGTGCCAAAAATGCACACCCCGACCCAGCAGTGAAGGCTTGATATGGAAATCTGAACTGAATATTTCTGGTCTTCTTTTTTCAGTTGTACTTATTGCTAGTGACACCTACCAGCTTCGTCTGGTAGCACACAAAATGAGTACTGCCATGTTTCCATGTGCTCTAAGGAAAATACATATTTTCTACAGCTCTCTGTGCCCAGGATGCTGCATCAGGTCTTAGCCAAGGCTATATTTTTCTCTGAGGGTCCCTGTTCAGCCCCAGGGTCTTTTCCGTGACTGTGGCCATCACACCTCACAACTGCAGCAAAGTTCTCTGGCTGCTCTGCTTGGGGGTGTCCGAGGAAGTGCTGCTTTTTGCCAAGGGTGGGGAAGGATTCAAGGGGTGAAGATGGGACATGGCAAATAAATGACCTCCAGGATCCTGTGAGTCTAGAAAATCCCAGGCGTCCCCAGATCTGCACTGCTGTGGGTTAAATTGCCTCCAGAAAGATTCTTCCAGCAGTGTTTGGCTCTCACCTTGATGCCTGGGGACTTTGAGGCATCAAATGCTCGGGCATCACCCGTCACTCACCAGAGTTTGTTTGCTGAGCTTAGGACTCAGCTGGCTGATGGCAGCTCCCCACTGTGCTGTGCCCATCCTGCTGGGGCCACCCTGCAGGGTCACAGCCTCCCACTGCTCCCCCAGGAGATTTCTGAGCACACGCTGGCCCATGCAAAATTTAAGAACTAAAATGCCAGTTCAGGATCTCTTCTGGTGTTTGCAAATTGTCAGGTCAGGGGCTTTGGTCTAGAGGCTCTTGGGGAGGTCAGTGTAACAGCAGGATGAGATCTGGTCATCTACCTCCAGCAATTGCTGCTGAAAGGCTGAGGGTATTTACTTCCCAAGGTCTTCTCTTGCAGCCATGGGTATAAATTTCCTTCCATTTATTCCTTAAAGGCTCCGCTCCTGTGCTGTGTTTAGGCCGTCAGCGGTTGCCTTGGACATTTAGGTCAATCACAGATATTATTTCTGTCTGTGGAGCTGGAAGTTCTCATCCTGGGCCTTCAGCTTTGTGCCTTGCCTATAAATAAAACACCATTCATCCTCAGCACAGTGGGAAGAGGCAGTGATGAGCTGGAAGTGCTTCTTTCACAGGGAGGGGTGCTCATTTCGAATTGCTTTACCCCTCAAAGAATTATCAAGCCCCCTATTAAGCATCCCTATTGCTTTAAGAGGAAGTCTGGTGAGATTCAGAGGTATAAAAATAGGCATTAGAGCTGTGGTGTAAGGCACCTTGTATTTGCATCTCAGCATTCATGGGCTGAACAAAAGTCTGCGTGGTGGAGACTGGGAACAACTGGTGAACAAGGACAGGCAAAGGCAGAGCTTGAGGGGTGCAGAAAGGTTTGTGTTTGCTTTGCAGGTGCTGGTTTATCATACAGATGTTGTTCCTGAATGGAATGAGCCCCCAGAAGCAGGAATATCACCCATCCAAAGGCTTCAGGACCATGGGTCAGGTCAGTCACTGTTCTTGTTGCTGACAAATACCAGGTCCCAGACCCAGCCTGAGAATAGGCTACTGAGTCTTTTCCTCTGCAGCTGAATACATTGAAATTTAAAAACCCACAATGAACAAATTTTAAATATAAGTCCCAAACAGGGACTTCTGGTGGATACAAGCTTGCCCAGGTCAGAGGTTTTAGGAGGTAGCCTTGTTGTCTGTAGAGGCAAAAAATCGTTGTTAATTTGGGTGGTCATTGTTCTGCAGCCCTTCCTTCTCTGATGACCTATGGTTGCAGATCTATGCTCTGGTAAGTAGAGAAGATGTAAGTGGAAGAGGGTGTGTTTTTTCAAATTTTCCTTCAAAAAATGTTTGAAGAATTGACTAGGAAAGGGAAATAGGAAAACTTGCAAAACTGCTAAAAAACACATCAGGCAGGCATCTTTTACTGTAAATTATTCCTACCCCAAAGCAGCAATGATTATAAGCCGTAGGTCTTTGTTTAATCTCTTACTTCTTTAAGAGTGCATGCATATTGTTTTGTCATTTATTGGAGTCATTTTCTCAGTGGATCCAGGGTGTTTTCACAAAGGGTTTACATTGCACATGATTGACTGAGCTGATTCCCTTCCAGACACTCACGTATCTCCCTGCTGCATGTGTTAGAGCTGAGCACTTTTTATTTCCTTGCAAGGGAAATGAGCTCCGACAAATGGGTATGAGATGAACATCACATTGTTTGGGGACTGAGGCAAGGGCAGGGGCCAAAGGGAAGACATTTTTCTGGGTTTGCTTGGGTCTATCTCTTCTCACTTTTCTTTTTACACCTCCACACTGTAATATTTCTTTTCTGCATTTAAATAATATCCCAGGCACCTGGTGATTGTTTTATTACTGCATTGCAATGCTTGAAACAACTGACAACACTCTGCCTTTAGATTTCTAAACACAACGGTGAAGTACGGGCCAAATTTTGGCAGGGGGATGCTGAGAAGCTGCTGGGGGAAGGATTGTCAAGGATCTGCTGTCCCTGAAGCCAGGTGGAGCAGTCCTGCTGCCACCCTGCATTTCAGCATCCCTCCTGCTCCCTGAGCTCTGCTCTTGGCCCACTGCAGGGCCTGCTCTGCCACGCTGCTCTGCATGGATCAGCTCCCTGCATCCTGCTCAGAAAGGCATAGATTTCCCTGTAAGCTGCAGTTCCTACCCACTGAGGATAAATCCACCAGTGTGAGCCCCAACTCTTTCCAACTGGTTTGTGTGTCCCCCCTAATTAGTCCACATTTAACCATCACAGAGGATAAAAGGCTGGGACATGCTGCAACCATCCTCGAAACAATCTTTTGTCCAGATGGCCCACAAAATACATTATAAACCTCATTAACAGATTGCACCAATTAATTAACTGATATGGGAATCACTCTTCTCACCACCCAAGGCAGCTGGCTCCGGGAGGCAGCACAGCCAGGGAAGGACCTGCAAAACTCATCCCCAGCTGCTGGCCAGGGAAGGGATCAGGGTCAGCAATGCTGGACTTTGCCACTGTTTTTTCTCAAACCTAAACTACTTTTTTCTTTTTATTTCAAAATCTGATTTTTGAGGGAAATGCTGGCTATTTACCTGAAAGATTTACCCATGTCTGTCCCAAACTGGGAACCATGTGGCTTGAAATGGATCCCCCTTTCAAAGCTTGCCAACAGCAGGGAGCAGTTCCCTCATGGCTTTAGATGTGTCTTTAGCTGTGTGAAGTTGCATCCCTTTTTTTTACGCCAAAGTAAGCAGATTATAAAACATTATTTTCCTCAGCCTAAAATTCAGTACCTATTGATAAATCTGTAATGAATTTGTACTCGAGGCTATTAATTGCCTTGCAGATGTTTAACCATAGGATTCCAGTGCAGAAGGAGATCGATAGATGTTGAGATTAAATTATCCAACTGTTTCAAAACCCAAATAATCACTGCTTGAGCTTGTTTAGTTTGGGCCCAGGACAAAAGTCAATTCCTTCCCTGTGGACATTTCTATAAAATACAGTTGACATAAGAAATGATGAGACTCTGGAAAACTAGATTGAGCCATAAATATTCATCTCTGCAGTGGATCCGAGAACAATAATTTAACTTTCTTTAATGCCCAGCTCTCAGAGTGCTTAACAAACTCTCTTTTCTTGGCAATCCTCAGATGTTTAACAATTCAGAGCCCCTAATCCATAACTTGGGAGGGAAAAATTAAGATTTGGTTCGAATAAACCCCTGGCTGATGGAGTTAGAAGAGCTTCACTGTGGCATTTGCAATCAGCTAAAAAGAACAGAAAAGGATGGAGAAGAGTGTCCCTGACTGTAGGTACCTATAGCTATTCCAGATAAGCTCTCCTACCATTTTTTTCCTGCTTTTACATTACTGCTTCCTAGGACAAGCATCCTACACAAGCATTTGCATGCCCTTGTCAGCAGTTTCCACCTCCTCTCCCTCACCTGAGCCCTGCCTGGCTCCTTTCAGCCCAAGGAACCACAGCAATGCCTCTCCTGCTGCTTAAACATCTCTGCTCAGGGACAGGGAAACCTTTCCCAGCCAGCTGCAGTCACAGGAGGATGTAGCATCCATTTACCCTCTGAAAGTGCCTGGTTTGCCCTGGTTTGTCTAAGCAGAGTCCTGGCCACCTGTCTCCTTCCTGGCTGGAGTGGGAGTTTTGCTCTATGAATGAGTCCTGGGAGCAGCGCAGTAACTGGGGACCAGCAGTGCTAAAGTCAGAGTGTTTCTGTGCGTGGTTTTTCACCTGAGCAGGGCAAACGCTCCCTCGGGAGCTCTGCTCCGTGTGCCTGATGGGGAGGGTCCTGCAGCACATCCCGAGCATTCCCTTAGAGGTGCTGCTTCTCCTTCCTGTTCCTCTGCCTCTTCCCAGGTGGCGCCTCATTCTGCCCCTCACAGGGATAATGCGACACAGGGCAGGGGGGGTCTCTCTACTGAACTCTCCCTTGGTTTTCCCAGTACCTTTTCCCTTCATTTCTTGCTGGCAAAGAGCTCGGTTGTTGTTATAGCAACCTCAGTGCGGTTAAGTCTCTGGAGGCAAGGTTTATAGGGAGAGACAATATATTTTATTAGACTGGCTGATAAAGCTAAAAGAGGAATATAAAAGAGAAAGAAAAAAAGTAGAGGGAGAGAGCAGCTCCCTGGTTCACAAGCTCATTGCAGGTCCCCAGAGCTGCGGGCAGAGGAGAACGAAGCAGGTACAGAGGAGAAGGAGGTGACGCCTGGGGACTTGTCGTGGGCACCAGGGAAGGGGCAGACCTGGCACAGGCTTGGTCAGGCTGACAGGACAGCAGCCTGACAGCCCAGGAGTTGCAAGGATGCTAATCTGGTTTTATCTGGTGGAAAGCAGCCGCTCCGTGGGAAATGAGACTCATATTCAATGTTGTCTCTTCCTGCCAATCACCAGCACTGTGCTGGTTTGCCTTCACTGCCCCAGTACCTTCACAGTACCTCTCAGGCACTGGTAGCTGCTCTTGCTGCTGCAAGAACCACTGCATCCAGTGCCAAAATGGCTCAGTTCCTCTGATTCTCTGTGCATCTGGTTTTAACCTCTGGTGAAGCCACTCAGAGCAAGCCCTGGCAGCAGCCACACTAAAAGGTCCTCTTGGGTACCCTCCCCACCTGATGTATCAAAGGCAGCAGAGAAGACTTCCAGGAGCTAATCCTCAGCCCCAGCCCCAATCCCAATTCCAGCCCCTCGGCCAAGCCTGCTGACTCTTGGCTCTTTTTCCAGAGCATCTCCAGCAGCATCGAGTGTCTCCTTGCTCAGACCCCACCTGATCTGCTCTGCTCACTCAGGATCTGATCTCTGGCATCCATCAAAGCCAAGGCACTGCTTTAGGGTGCCTCATCCCTCAAGCAGACAGCGCTCCTGGTGTTGGTACCTCCTCATCAATCAGGCTGGATAAAACTCACTTTCTATACAGCTGGTGCTCACCTGAATGGGATCTATTTCATATGCTGACTGCTGGGAAGCCTGTCATTCAGACTGTCAGTTTTCTGTTAAATTTATGGCTTGATGATAATTTTATGTAAACACCGAACTCAGGGCAAAAAGCTCTGCAGTCAGTGATGTAAGAGCTCTTTTCTTTCTGTCTGGTGTTTCTAATCTTCAGTATTGCTCAACTGGTAAGTCACCTTTCATTTTGCATATTCTGTTCTGTTTAATGAGGCCCTTGTAACCTCCTGAACAGAAAAGCAGAACAGGCAATAACTCATAGCCTGTCTGCTGAAGCAAACACAAGCACTTAAAAGAAATGTAAATTAATTCAGCATTAAACAGGTGGCTCTGGGGAAGGATGGGCTTGCAAGTGGCCCTACAAAACAATGTAGGATGGAGTCAGCTCCCCAGAGCCAAAAACAAAAAGAGAAGTGAGGTCTGAGGTGGCAGGTTTCTTATTTTTCAGAGGAAGGGAAATTGTACAACATTAGCTAATGTAGTGCAAGGCTTCCTATATTTTAATAGCTACAGAAAAATTTGATTTGACAGGTTTGATGACCACGTTTTCCCAGGGATAACACCATCATTTGAGGTGATGCTGGGTGCTTCTGGGTGCAATTTGGCCCTATAAGAAGACAGGAACCGGGCTCTGGAAAAAAAGCAGGATCCAGCAGACCAGCAAAGGGCTGTGCAGGCAAAAGCACACAGGAAAGAGGGGAAATAGATGTTCACTGGTCCCTCCATTACCACAGTTAGCAGAGCATCAAAAAACCAGAACAGTGAGCATCCACACACCAGTGGGTGCTCAACATCTCTTTTGTGCCCACTGCAGTCTTGGCTGATGAGGAGAAAGTCCTTCCCAGCTCACAAACCGCCCCCCCAGAAAAGTTCTCATGGTCAGAAAGGGCAGGTGTGGGGACCTACTGGCGTGGATCCAGAGGAGGCCGTGTAGGTGCTCATAGGGCTGGAGCACTTCTGTTATAAAAACAGACTGAGAGAGTTGGAGTGGTTCATCCTGGAGAAAGGAAGGCTCCGGGGAGACCTCAGTGCAGCCTTCCAGCGTTTGAAGGGGGCTTGTAAAACAGAGGGAGGGAGACTTTTTACATGAGCAGGTAGTGGTGGGACAAGGGTGGCTGACACTGGTTGCACTAGCACAGGTTGCCCAGAGAAGCTGTGGATGTTCCATCCCTGGAAGTGTTCAAGGCCAGGCTGGACTGGGCTTTGAACAACCTTGTGTAGTGGAAGGTGTCCCTGCCCATGGCAGGGGGCTGGACCTAGATGATCCTTAAGGTCTCTTGGCACCATAACGCCCATTGCGGGCTGGAGGAGACTAACAGGCTTGTGCACATGACATGCACCAGAGTTATAGGCTCAGCCTTTTGCAAACACTGAAGTGCTCTTTGAGGCGTCAAGGACTTCCACCTTAATCACAGAAAGGGATTGAAGGGATCACACGGAGGGGTGATGACACTGTGTCCTGGATGGGAAGGTTGCAGTCTTTCAGCACTGCATTGCCTTGTCCTGAGTGCTGCTGCATACCGGCTTTATGGTGCTATCCTGTACTGCTACTGCCTAATTGGATCAAACTGACTCTGATTGCATTTAGGGGGCTGATAAATAGCATATCTGAAAGCCACTGGCGCGTTACAGCCAAAGTGTCTCTTGCTGTAGGGAGTTAATTAAAGCCAAGGCTATAAAGCTCTTTTTACTGCCATGGAACTCAGCTTTAGGGGGCAGCTGGAGGCATCAGTCTGAATGGAAACAATCTGAGGAGCCCACACAGGCTTACTTTCATTTAGAAGCAGAGTTATCACAGCAGTCCCAACAAACCGTGAAGCTGAAATGTGAAGCCTTGCTCACTGCTTGTCTAGAACTCATCACCAAAGCAGGTCTGATTAGAATGTGTTGACTCCTTGACATTAATATATTTGTTAAAAGTCCTTGGTTTCCACTACATTTTTTCTGCAAGGGTTTCATTAGTCTAGAATATTGAACACAGAGGGGAGAGGCAAGGTTAAAAGATGATGAAGAGACTGTGAGAATCAAATGAGCTTGAGGTGTTTTTGTGGCTCACTCATATGAAAGAAAAAAAGGCCATTTCAACACTTCAGTCCTTCCTTTTGGTGAATTGCCTTCACCCAAGGCTCCCTTGCCCCATGAAAGCAACAGAGACAGCATCAGAGATTTGTGAATGTGAACTGGAATCACCATGCATCCACGTGTGTTGATGACACCTCAAATGAAAAATCCCAGGCTGAACTGCTGTGGTGCAGGGACAGACAGACATCAGCTCTGGGTTGGGAGGAGCAAGCAGGCTCTTAGGTCCTCCCTGGGTGCCAGAGGATGCACAAGAGGCCCATGATGGGATGCACAGCCTCACTGAGGCCCTGGGCAAGGCTGTCCAGCCCTAGCCATGTGCTGTCTGCCACAGCTCTGCTCCCATGGGACACACAAGTTGCTCATCACTCACCCCTGGTCGTGAGGCTGGACTCAATCCATCAGGCAATTGCTTGTGGCTTGATACAGACAAGTTCCTATCCCATCACCATCACCCTGCTTCACACATCATAAAAGAAGACAGATCACTGCTGTTGTCACTCCAGACAGTCCATCACCTCCTCTGAGTGGCTCTTCACTTTTATTAACACAGATCCATGCTCATGAAACGCAAACCAAGTTCCTCGGATCCTCTTACCTGCCCAGACCCATGACACATCTGCAGGGTCTGTAATTGCTGTTCCAGGTGGCTGCTGCTCATCTCAGCAGGTATCATCTTCTTACCTTCAGAAATGTGTTTTATCGCTCCTGGTCTCCAACTGAAAGGAAACCTTTTCCTCGTAACTCAGAAAACAACAGAATAAAAAAGCCCTACACAAATCCTCCCTCCCAGGCTGGACTGTGGCACTGTTGGTGTGAACTTTTTGCTCTGCCGTTTGCCTGCAGGTACTGAGCCTTGGGCAGAGGAAGGACAGGGAATTGATGTGCTTCTGTCACCACAGCCACAAGTCTGTCTGGAAGGATGGCCACGTGGCTCCAGCAGAAGCGCATCTAAGAAAAAGGGAAGTCTGGTGGGTAAGTCACGAGAAGATGCAGTGACTCCAAGCAGTGTTTTCTCCTCTGCCACCAAATCCTTATGCGACCTTAGACATCACTTCATCTCCTAGTACATCCAGATACCTACCTCCAAAACCTCCCTTGTGCCTGTTTATTTCTACTCAGACTCCCAGGATTTTTGGCACAGCTTCAGGCCATGCCTCGTACATACAGATCCCGACACCTCTGGGTCCCTACAGCAGCCTGAGCAATGAGATAGTAAAACCCAGAGTGCCTGTCTTCTAACTGCCCTTAGAAATGTGAGGAGCAAGATGTACACCTTTACTCTTATTCACTCCCTTCACCTGCTGCTACGCACTTCCCTGTGAGGAATAATGAGGCAAAATATTTTTTATGGAATGGACTTTCTGCTTTTCTCTCCTCAGCAAACGCACTTTGCACCTGCTCGTTAATGAACGTGCACCATCCACATCGACTGGGGCTGGTGCTGAATTGAACTTTGAATGCCTTTTCAGTGCCATAGCCCAGTTCATAATTACTTCTATGACTCACTCAACTCCATGCTGCTGGAGCGCCATTAGGAGAATTGACAGCACAAATAACAGAAACATTAAACCTAATGATGTTGGGAGTGTTAGTCCTGATAAAGTGTTCCCAGAGTCACCAAAGAAGAGCCTTTCCCTTTAGCAGTTGTCCCTCCCAGGGGGGTGTTTTATTCCCATCCCTGGTGTCACAGAGGATCATCAGCCTGCTGCTCCTCTGATTTTTGGCAGTGGGAGTGTGGGGTGCCCACGTGTGCCGTGTGTGCTCAGGCAGTGATTATCCCTGCTTCAGAATAGAATCATAGAATCTGTTGGGTTGGAAGGGACATTCAATATCATCCAGTTCCAACCCTGCTGCCATGGGAAGGGATGCCACCCACTAGACCAGGTTGCTGAGAGCCCCATCCAACCTGGCCTTGAATACTTCCAGGGATGGGGCATCCACAGCTCCTCTGGGCAACCCATTTCAGTGCCTCACCACCTTCTGAGTAAGGATTTTTTTCCTAACATCTAAATCTCTCCTCTTTCAGTTTTAAAAGGGGTTTTAAAACCACCTCCACGCCGTCCTATCACTGTCTGCCTGTGTAAAAAGTCTCTCTAACAAATATCTTTGTTCCCAACCAGCAAGCTCCGTCATCTTCAGTTTAAGTGTGGTCTGCAGCTCCCCACCTTCCCTGTATCCTGGAATGCCCCTCTGCCAGCCATGCCCCGCCAGAAGCCCACAGCCTCGCCCTTAGCTTGCCTAAATCCTCAAGGAAAACACCCTCTCCTGGATTTCCCTCCCAGGTTCACAGGGCAGAGGGCTGCCCATGGCCTCGCTAGTGGGTGGATGGTAACTGCCTTCTCTGGATGCTTCTGCCTCCAACAAGGTCATTTTCAAATATAAACCAAATCCTCTCAATCAATTTTTCCCATCTTCTGGAAGTTTTCCCACACATCCCCAGGACCTCTACCTGTTCCCCACGAGGATGAGTAACCCTCTGGAAAGGTCTGGCAAGAGATGGGCAGCAGAAGACAGACCTACCTCCACTGCAGTGCTGCTGCAGTTACACCCAACGTGCATCTGACTGCAATAATATGCTCTAATTTTCCACTAATTTATAATTCATGTGACTGGATTAAGTACTTCACAATTTAGCTTTAAATAGTATATATAAATGATCACAAAGCTTTTTGAATGTGGCAATGAACCTGATATGTTTAATAAGAGACTTCGGTTCAAGCAGGAAGTTTCCCCTGCGGTTATTCCCAAAAGCGAAACCGTTTCTGTGAAATAGGCATTTCCTTTTCTTTTAACAGGAGAATTCAATTTCTCTTCCCTTTTTCTTAGCCAGTTCCTCCTCTTTGCCTTCATCACCACAAATTCCCTAATCTTGTTATTCTTGGGTGTTGGAAAAGTGTAATCATCTGAGCCATGAAATCGAAGACAACAGCATCACTTCCAGGGAGGTGACTTAAGTCAGAGGAATTAATTCTCCCAGCAGACAGCTCTTATTTAGAACAAATGTGATTTTCAGAACTGAAGCTATGTTTTTAATGAGGCTCTATGAAAATATATGTAGCCCAGAGCTGCTGGGAAATTCAGCACTACTCCAGAGAAATGCCTCAGGAAAACAACAGCCAACAGGATCATTCAGTCAGTTCATCCCTCAGTTCCCTGCAGAGAAAACCCATCTCTGTGTTTCTCACCCTCAGAGATTGCTGCCCAGAACAAAGGAATCATGCATGTATTGAGTGTCTGAATCTGGCCCACCCAAAAGGTGCATTTTGAGGTTTAATCAAGCAAAGAGATGGGGTTTCCTCCCTCTCCTTCAAATGAAGCCAGCACGAGCAGGTGGATCTCCACACAACACAGGATTAAGGCATGGAAGTCTTTGACCTGGGATGTTACAGGTGTTGAAAGTTGTGCTTTTACGCTTCCCCTGGGAAAAGCTGAGACTGCCTTTTCGTCTGTGCCTCAATTTCCTTTCTTGCCTGTTGTCTTTCTCTTCACGCAGTGCAAGGACTGCCCTACTTGCACCTACATAGAAAAATACCAGGGGCATGGAGGGGACTGGTCATCTCTGTGCTGTCAGACCACATTCAGAGCAATTTCCAGAGGTTTATGGCCAGGAAAATGGGTTTATCCAGCAAGGAGGCAGCAAAAATCTGCCTCGGTTTTGGTGCAGGTTGGTGCTTTCAGATGAAGGATGAGAAAGAAAAGCCATTTGTAGACCACCATGTGGGATGAAGCTGGGAAGGAAGGCTCAGGGAGCTTTCCATGCTCTGCTGCCTGGGTTTACCTCCCCAGAGCAAACAGCTCAGCCACCTCCAGGCTGCCAGCTAAAGGTTAATTTTCTCCAGTGAACTCGATGGCCTTGTGAAAGGTTCCCAACACAGAAGACAAATCTGGCTACTGATTTGCACAACCAGCCTTGGTGTGCAGGCAGCAGCGATGTGGCCACCGCGAAGTGAGCTGTAGAAACCAGACCCTCTGGGTTTGCCAGCAGCACGTCCTTCCCACATGTAAAATCTGCCTCCAAATGGAGAGTGAGGAGACCCAGAGGCAGCCAATGGGATAAAGCACCAGCCATTTGCCATGGGAGAAGGAGGATCAGCTCCTAATGACAGCATCGTGTTTGCCTGGCTCAGCTGGAGATAAAAAGATGAACCATAAATCATACTGATTTCCCATGCCGAGATAACAACAGATAAGGATTTGTCTCCAAAAGAAGCTTCTTTTCTAGCTATGTGCCAGCAAAAGAAATCATTTTTCTGTCTGACTTCATAACATCATCGAATATCCATCTGGCACCTGGCCAGAGAACTATGTATGAAGTGGTATTTGCTGTCACAGCAGATGGATGTGAGAAACTCCAGCGAAGATTTCAGCAGAAGAGACCTACTGTGATGGTTAGGGCAGGGTACACAGATCTCCGAAGGCACAGCTCATTAAAAGCACTCTTCTAGAGAAATCTAGCTTTTTGGTCATGATTGAAAATGGGGGATCTGATAAGGAGCTGTAGTCCCAAAGCTGCCCTCGAAGTTTGGTCCTGATGTGGAGACAGAGTTCAGCAAGATCTTTTTTTAGAGGTGCCTGGAGAATTGAGTAATAGAGCAATTCTCAAGTGTTTGGATCGGAAATTTCATCTGGAACCTGGGAAGTTTATTTCCTGGCAAAGCATCATGAGAACCAGTGTCTTCTCAGGACAGGCCAATTTCAAGAAATCAAAAGTGCCAGATGACTACAGGCTCCTTGGAAAAACTCCTGGGGACTCTGTGTGCATGGATGCCTTGAAAAACATCATCTGTCCTCCCAAGCCTGACACTCCCTGTGCTCTGAGAATTCAAAGCCGTGTCAGCGTGTGCAGGTCCTGCAGAGACAGGCTGAGAGTGATTATGAGTAGCAGGAGATCTGAAAGAAGCAGAGAAATCTCTTCTGCACAGGCTTTGTAAATGAGACGGAACAGAGCCGTGGGAATGAGCCTGTATGGAGCAATCCTGGCTGACCGGCCCTGACTGTCCAGCTGTCTTCTGCAGCCTGGGGGTTCCGTGGGTGAGCTGTGGTCCCCTCCTTACTGGAGCTCCCCAGGTCAGCAGTGGGGGCAGCTGGGACAGCAGGAGCCCCCAGACTGACCACCCCTGCATGGAGTCATTCTCCAAGATCTTCAAATTGGTTTTAAAATTTAAAAAGTCAAGGCCCCAGCTTCCCTGGGAAGTGTGTGGGAACAAATGGTGTGAGATGCTCCGTGTCCTTGATCCATTCAGAGGGCTGTGCTGCTGCAGAGGGTGAACATCTGCTGTGGCTTCATCACGCTGGGGACACACTGGCAGGGTGTCACCCTGAGGCCAGCCCAAACGAGGAGCTCCTTGGGGTCATCAGTCTGAGATCCAGGAGCACTAAACAAATATTCAAACCTCTCCTGGAGCATGTTGTACAGGGCCTGCCGGCAGTGTCTGAGGGTCTCTCCCATGGATGCTGAAAGCTCAGCTGAGCTGACAGCATCTGACAGTTGGAGGCAACCAGCCTTTCAACCTTTAAATTGAGCACATTTGCCATGGGCTCAAAGGAGACTAATGACATAAAAGCTCATTTTACTTTTTTTTTTTTTTTTTGTAACAGAGGGACTCTGCGAATGGAAATTTCACATTTTCATGGATATTTTTGCTCTTTCATTTTTTTCGCTCTTTCATGGTTTTTTTTTCCTCTTCCAGGACTTATCCAGAGAAAAATGCCCACTTTCTTGCACAAGACAGACCTTGAACGTTTGTACTTTGCTGTGGACCTGTGAGTCCTGCAAAAGAATGGCAGTTCAGGAGCATTCATGGAGTTCCTGAATCAAAATCAAAGAAACAGGCCAGAGAGGGAAGCAAGGGCTCCTGGCTGAGGGTGAGCATTTCACAGGAGTGAAGAATGGAGAAAGTCAGCCAGCTCAGCCTAATGAAAGGAGAGCTCTAGGAAATCTGTAGTAAATGTAAAATGTTTCAGGGATAAAAATTTCCAGGAGGTAAAAAGTCTCTTGGTTAAAATCCATTGTTGGTACAAGGATAAAAGGAAACAAACCAGGCAGAGATAAATTTGGACTGGAAATTGGAAAAAGCTAATTGCATTTCATATATTGTTTCTGGTTTATTCTTCCAGATGGAAAGAGAAGCTCAGGTTAGTGTAGAGCAGCTGCTGTGGCAGGAATGCTACAGGCTGCAAGTCCAGGAGGACGGCAGTGGATGCTCAGCAAAACCTCCTCTGTGCTTTTCTCTCTGGTCCCACTTTTAAAAAAGAAAAATCTTTCCAGGGAATTTTTCCTAATGGCCAAAAAAAATCCTTTCTGAAGGGAAAAGGTTTTCATTTTACACACATTGTCAGTGGAGCCTTCTTAGCCAGCTCATTTCTCAGGTCTTTAACCATCCAGCCTGCCTGGAATGGAGAGATTTCCTCTCATCTCAAATCACTTGGCTGCACATGGGAGAGAAGCCCTTTGACGAGGTGAATTTGCAAGGCTCTCAAATCCTCTTTATTCTCGCTGTGCTGTCCCTCCTTGACTCATCTCCAAGGGACCATGTTGGGCTAAGCCCAGAACGAGCACGGAAAGGTGACAGCACCAATCCGAGACACACGCACAGGCACACACAGATACAGCTCCCACCCCTTCCCTGCACCATAAATTAAATATAATCTCTGCCCAGGAGTGGGGAGGACCAGCTGAAATAATCCAGTCCAGTCCTCCATCACCAGAGAGGCTGAATCAGAACAGCCCACCCCAGTCCTCACCCACCCCAGCCCCCAGACCTGCTCCTCCTGTGTCCCTGATGAACCAGAGGCCCACAGTTCACATCTGGCCTGTTCAGGCACCCAGCTGGGGGCTAAACACACACATGCAGGAAAAAAAGACTTAATTTGGCTGTTCCTGTGTTAGTCAAAGCAATGACAGTGGAAGTCTGCATTGGGACTGGTGTTTAGGCAATCAGGACTTCAAGGAAAAGCGGCATTCAAGGGGCAACGTGAATTCTTTTTCCTTGCAGTTACTTGCACTGTCTAGGAAATCAAGCAGGAGAGTGAGGAGCACAAGGCAAAGTGGACACAGGATTGGGGCACACACAGTCTGGGGATGAGGGTAGGAGGCAGTTATTAGAGTGAAAAAGCAGGCAGGCCAAATGCTTTCTGAGTGCAATTATTTTAATGTGTCTGTTCCAAATTCCACATTGCACACACAGAAATAGCAAATTTTTAAAAAGACTCACACCAGAAATGCTAACTTGGAGAACAAGGAACTCTCCCTATCTCCCACTACGCAAGGAGGCACAAGATTCACAACATCATTATCACGGCTGGTCATGGAGGTGAACAGACAGACAGACGTGGAAATTACAAAAGACAGAAAAAGGCAAGAGCAGGAAGGCAGCAGATGTTCTCACGCCCACCTTGCTGGGCAGGCAAGAGCTGGGGTCACAGCTGGGCGGGCAGACCCATCACACCAGGGGATCAGCATCTCCCTGTCCTACACCTCTGCCTGCCCAGGTGCCACCTCTGCTGGTTGTCGTCTCTTGGTCAGCCCCTGTGTTGTCCATCACTGGTAGCATTTCACAGGGCAGCTGTGAGGAGCAGTGATTCCAGTGCGCACTCCAGGCTTGGCTTCCAAGCCTTCAGCAAACAAAGGAAGGAGTTGTATCGTTATCACTCAATTTTACTAAATGTTTGGCTCCAAGTGCTCAAAGAAAAGTGCTGCAGTAACCATATTCACATGGGAAATGCCTCTAAAGGACTCCCAACCCGTTGTTTGCTATTCCAAGAGGCTGGTTAACCAGCAAGCTGGGAATCAAACCTACATCAGCAAGCTATTCTGGTTAATTGCTACAGCACTCACGGGCAGGCAAAAATCCTGGGAGCCTTTTGCTCAGCACAGCAATTCCTGCGTTCCAAAGGGCGGGCTGTGCTGGAGGCAGAGCTCCCCCTGAAAACCAGCTCCAAAGGAAATCACGCAGGGATCTGACTCATCCACCTTCAAGCAATCTCCAGACTCAGGTGTGCTAATACCAACCCTGCTCCTTGGCGGTGCTCATCCCTAAAGCAGATTTACGTGGGGCTGGGAGCAGGTGTTTTCCCTCTCACAGCTCAATTAAATGACTTGCCCAGGACCTGGAGGCTGTACCAAAGACTTGAACGCACATCTACCCAGCCCCACACAAACATCCTTCTCCCAAGCCTGCCTCTTCTCTTTCTAATCAATATAGACCAGCCCTGCTGAAATCAGAGATGTAGTTCCTTGAAGCAGGAGCTGTTGAAGGCAGCAAGCTGTTGGAGCACTCAAGGAGGACTCACATTGAGAGGGATGTTTAGGTTAACCTTTCATCAAGGAATTATTAAAATTCAACCTCATCTTACCCGAGCTCATGAAGGGGCCATGAACTGCACAGTGGCTCCCCAGAGCAACCAGGACACCTGATGCATGGCCTGCACAGCACTGTGGCTTTTCTGTCCAGCTCCATGCTGGCCACACGTGCCGTCACTCACCCAGCACAGCATCCGTGTGGCGCTCACAGCCTGGACACGCAGAGGTCTGCTGGTGGCCCAGGGGAGCCTTGGCCATGCCACAGCCTCTCTCTCTCCTCCAGCATTTCCCCTCCAGCCCTCCCACCTCTCTCTACATGAATTTCTGATGGCTGACACCTCTGGGCTGTGTTGTGCTCGGCCAAGCAAACAGCTGATGCTGGGCTGAGTGGGAAGTGTTACCTCCCTCTGGCTACAAGAGATGTAAAGTACCATAAGAAAGAGATGGCTGGAGAAAACACGACATAGAAAATGTAACCCAGAAAACCTCAATGGTGGTGAAGGCATGGACTATTTGCTGACCCTTCCAATCTGGGAAATTTGGGGCAGCAAAGGGAATTAGTAGGGTGCAGGATGAAAATAAGCCAAACTGTGCAGCTCCCTGCTGCAGGATCACAAATGCTGAGAAATGACAGACATTCAAGGTGCAAATGGATTGTTTCATGAGGAAGAAATCCATTCAGAGCTGCTACATACAGGCTCCACTTCCAGCTCAGGAAGCTCCTAAGCAATAGCACATTGGAGGCTGGGAAAGCACTTTGTGCAAGCAACGTCCTGGCTTTCCTCTGTGTTTATGCTCTTCTCCAGACCTTGCTCTTGGCCTTGCCAGACATGGGATTCTGGGCTACCTGGGCCATTGTAGTGATATGCTATGGTCCATGTGATTTCTTAGCCATTCAAAGTCCCAAAAGCCTCATTTCAAATACAGAATTACCATAAACAGAGGACCTATGCAGCCATTCCTACTCAAAGTCCACTCTCCTGCTGCTGCCTCCCCACACATGGGTCCCGCCTAGCAGTGCTGTCCTTCCCCACACTGGTCCCACATCTCTTAAAACATGTGAACAGGAGTCAGAGCAAAGACCCATAAGCACAGCACCGTGTTCCCACCCAGAGTCACCCAGAGAAGAACATACATCCTTTGCAGCACTAATCCATCAGATTAGGATCTTTCCAAGGCAAGGGGAAGGTGTCTTTGCTTGGAACAGCTCTTGATCAATTCTCTTCTGCAAACTCACCCCACTGCTTTGCAAGTCCATGAGCACACTGAGCAGCCCATTTCCTCAGCAAGGATCCACTGCTGGGTGATGGATCTCACAGTCACTTCAGGGAAGGAGATACAGTCACATCTTCCAGCACGGCTGTACTGAAGCACGTATAGTTATCTACCCCCTGCCAAAAGGTGAGGTGTGTCCCAGGCCAGGCTTCCACAAAAATATGGGAAGGAAGTTGCCTAGCACTCAGTACTAATCATTGCCCAAAACCTCAATTTCCAGGCTCCTGTACCCCAGGAGCTTATCCCCAAGGATTCAGCCTGACTGATCGTCCAAGATATGTACTTCGAGGAGTAGCACAGCTGCATCTCAAACTCATTAACACAAGAGGAAAACACCAGCACTAATTGTGATCCTTGTGATTCCTTCTCTTAGGATGGGCGTTAAAATCACCCAAATGAAGGCAAGATGGGGCAAGGATTTTCAGCCGAGGGGAGATGGCTTCACAATGCCTTTTCAGTAGCAAACACGGAGCTTTGGCCCTACTGCCAAAAAGTCTGGCACTAAAAATGCTGAAATCTTCTCGTGACTGAGTGGCAGCAAGCTGTAATTTACTGCATTCCTGCTTCTTTTATGTCCAAGAATTGCTTCACTTCTGAGAAGAAAGAGCTGTCATTTGTCAGTCCCATGTAGCCTCTCCTTCCAACTGTCACATTTCGACGTTATACCAGAGAAATTAATTCATTCCCTTCTTCCTATCTGTTCCCCAAAAACAGCAGTGTATTTCCAGGAACTGAGAGTCATCTTTTCACAGTAGCATCATTATCAATTTTCTTTTTAAAACCATATAATGGGCATGTTTCAGCAAAAATCGGATTTTTTTTTTTTTTATTCTGCTGTTGCATCCATCTCCCTCAAAGTGTTTCAGAGAGACCTGACTGTCTGCTGGCTTTCCACAAGCACCCTCCCCACACCTCTGACTGATGGTACATTTCCAGCCCACTCATTGCAGCATTTGGTTGGCTGCTGACAAAAGCTTTGCCTGGGTTTAGGATGTGGCCAGGTCCCTGGGCAGGTTGAGCTGTATGGCCTCTCCGCCTGTGGTGTATTTGGCCACTGGCCCGTTGCCTTCCATGGTGAAGAGTTTGCAGGTCTTGGCGTTCTCGTGAACCGGTGTGGACTTTTTCGAGGAGATGGGGGAATTCGTGGGGCTCAGCTGGACAGCGGTGGTGTCCTGCACCGTGTGCTCACTGGTTTCGATTTCAAAGGCTGTGTTGCCAGGCTTGATGAGCCCAATGTTAGAACCCGGCTTGGATTTCCTGGCCCCGTGGGCCGGGGGCCTCCGGCTGCAGATGCAGCAGGCACCGAAGAACGTGAAGGCCACCACCAACAAGATGGGTCCGATGATGATGGGAGGGTTGTTCACAGGGAGGAAGGTCCCAAAGGCAAATGCTCCCACTAAAGTGATGTTGATCCCTGCGAGCATGATGCAGAGTCCACAAGCGCAGCAGAGAGCAGGGGAGGGGAGGCCCTGGGGTCGGGTCTTTTTCTGGGTAGATTTTTGGGGCAAAGAGGAGCTGCTCTTTTCACTGAACATGCTGAGGTGAGCCTCGGAGGTCACTTCAGTCCTCACAGGGTGAATGTTGTGTTGAGAAGCCTAGTTCCACTCTCCTGCTGCCTTGAAATCCTGGACAGGAATGAAGAAGCAGCTGTTAGAGCAATGAACCAAAGGCACCTCTCCCCCACTGTTCATGGTGATCAGCATCTTCTCCAGGTTTGGTGCCAACAACTAAGCACAAATTCAAGCCTGCTTTCAAGTCTGGGCTCTCCCCGACCACGGTGGCCGTATGCAGTCACCCTGAGGCTGGAGCACTGAGCCCAGTGTGCTCCATGTCCTTTGCTATCCACGTGGATGATGCCCAAGTGCATCTGAGCATGTGATGGGCAGAGCCTGTGCTTGGCTCTGTCTGGAGTGTGGCCACAGCAGCATTGCAGCAGTGTGGCTGGACAGACAGACCCACATCATGAGCTCAGCCATTTCTCACCTGGATTTGACACCCGTGCATACATCTCTTCATGCTCCCTCTACTCCAACCATCTTTTCCTTAAGTACAGGTTCTTCAGGACAGGCAATAGGTCCTGCTGGCCATTTGGGCAGTAGCTGGTCTCACAGTGCTTGTCACCGCCCACACAACACATGCCCAAAATAACAACAGAATTCAGTACTGACCTGAGCATCCCTCGCTGCAATATGAGTGCAATAATTTTTGACTTGGGTAAAGGTCCACAATTTTAAAAGAAAGGGGGACTGTCTGCTCCATGTCTCAGTTGTCCAGTAACTGAAACTAGACATCCAGGTTGCCTTTCTAGCCAGTGGAGAATAAAAGGTCCCCAAAGCTGACCCCAAAAGGCTGGGGGTGCTGAGCTCACTACAGAGGGAACCTTGGAGATGACACGAACAGGTAACACCTAGACGCTCAGTGAGACAAATGCCATCCACAGATACTGAATGACACACTGTCGGTCATTCAGCTGGAAATGAGATGCTCAGTGAGACACTGCCCATCCACAGATACTGAATGACACACTGTCGGTCACAGAAGTCTATAATAAAATGAAGCAAGTGTGGGTGTTTAGTCAGCTGGACCATGCTCTCTACCATCATCTTTGGTGTGATAACAATAGAACCCACAGAAAGGGACAGGAAATCTTATTTGCCTCAGCAACCAAAAAACCAAACTTCCACAAGGTTTGTGAACAAGCAACACCAGCTCCAGGGTGGAGGCTCATGCAAACTGAGATGATGTAGCTGAAAAAGAGCCTGTGTGGGGGTCTGTGTAGGACCCAAGGCAGTATCACTTAGCCCTGACAATAGCAGCTTCTCTGTGGAGGAGGTTATTGGATGTGATGAGAGCTGGCTCTGTGTTTGCTGTACTTTGCTGGGAAGTCAAATGGCCAGAAGCCAATTTGTCAGCAGTTTGCTGGTGATTTCTTTGATTTTACAGGCAGGAGAGCATTTCTCTTCCCAGGCTGATGGCAAACAATAGTGGTCTGCTCTCTCCTACCCCCCTGCCTATCTCCCTAGCTTCTTCCCTCCTCTGCTGTCAAATCCCTTTCAGAAGTGTTGTCAGTGAAAAACTGACACTGCACAGTTTCTATGGCAAGAGCCAAGAATCACTGTTGTGCTGTTAACAATCTGCAGCCACTAATTTAAAAAAAACCCACCAATAACAAACAATAAAACATCACCCATCATCCTGAAACATGCCAGTGAGATCAGCCGGGCATTTTCAACATGTTTCCTAGGTTATAAAATTTTCCAGCACCTCCAGCTGAGGCAAAGCTCTCTGCTGCTCTATCGGGTGTCATATCTCATTTCCTTGGCTTGGGCTTTTGCTTAGACCTGAATGTGTGCAGCAGCAAACTTTCAGTGAAGTTCCCATTCAGTGAGACATCAGCTGGAGCCCACAGGGACAGGTGAATGAAAGGACTAAATCCCTCTTTCTCTGGGGATGCCTGACTGGAGAGGGGTCTCTCAGCAGGCAAAGATTTTTCAGGATACTGAGAGTGTGTGAGAGATAAAGGGCATCTTCTCCACTAGCCAGGCTAGCACATATGCATGTTTCCCTAGGAGTGTTCTTTTGTTCTGCCTGGGAACTCTGGCATGCTGATGTGAGCTGGAGCCCTGATTCTGCCTCCTGGACCAGCAGCAAGACAGTTTCTGGTTAAAGACACACAAACACACAGTTTGCAGGCCAGCTCTTGTAGATGCCAGTCTGAACCTTTGGAACACAGAGGCTGCAGACACCTCAGGGTGGCTCTTCCTCTTGGTTTGCCCAACATTCTCCCACTGAAAAGTGCTCACCAGGGAACCATGTGGCTTCTCCTGATTAAATCACATCACAGATTCACTCCAGCAGGTTCCTCCCTCCTGGCTTCCCAGCACTCACCTGTTTCCGCTCTGAAAGAATTCTCTCTCCTGGAAGAGCTGGGCAGCTGGGCTCCAGCAGGACACAAAACAAGCTGGATGTCTCTGCTCCTAGGCAAGGCGTCACCAGAGGTCAGGTTCCCACTGAGGTTTTCAAGAGGAGCTTCAACCTGTTGCCCATCACATCTGTCAGTGGGCACCTGTAGTCTCTCCAAAGAGACCATGCTGGTTTCTGGCTGCTTTCAAGGCTGCAGCAATATCACCCAGCATGGTCCCTGGTAGCTCATTTTCTCTGCCTGGCAGTTTTTGTTCATTAACACAGATCCCTGAGCACAGGAGCTTAAGCTTGGGCAAAATCCTCACCAGACCTCCCCAGTTGTAAGGGGAGGAGTGGGGCAAGGGGGCTCTTTCAGGCACCATTGGCAATGATAAATCAGGGCAGCCCAGCCAAGGACAGCTCACCCCAGCAGGTAAAAGAGAACCACAGGTCCACTCTAGAAGGGTAAGTGACACAAGAGAACGATCCAGCTGAGCTCAGGGTGGGTAGAGCCACCATCAGCTTCCCAGGCGTCCATGGTTCCTTCCCAGAAGGAGAGAGAACCACATCTACAGCAGAGAAATAGGGACGTGGCACATACAGACAGACCTCTCACACTGCAGTCGCTGGCTACTCCTTGTTCCCCCCTAGGACAGGCAGACAGCTCACAGGTTGTGCCCAGTGGCTGCTCAGGAAACAGCCACTACCTTCTCCTGGCAAGCAATGAGGGAAGAAAGGAGTCAGGGTTGAGATCTCATCTGAGCTGTGTGAGCAGTTCTGGGGCTTGTCCCACCCTTTCTTAAGCTGCACCATAACTGTTCTGGGCACACTATGTCCAAGGCAAAGCTTCTTTCCCATCCTCTTTGCTTGGAGCACCTACATGGGGTAATGGACCTTTCCCAGCAGAAAGCAATGGACTCACTGGAGATTCCTGCCTGGAACCTCTCCCATCAGCTTGGGGTCAGAAGATCTTGGAAGTCAAGCATGATTACAGGGCTAGGACATGATCTACACACACACCACAGGGTAACCAACAGCACAGTGTGTTTGAACTGGGAACATTTAGAAAGTAGATCACTGGTTGCTTTTGTCTTGATCTCCGTATAAAACATCAGGGATTATCCACAAGGGCCTCCTGTTAGAAAACCAGATGACATGGGGATGAGAAAGCCAACGGGGCATTGGAGGATAAAGCAAAAAACAAACCAAAGCCACAGAATGCCTTATGCTCTCCTCTACCTAATAAGTCCCCGCAACAACACAAAGTCCAGGTTTATTCTGATTGTCACGTACAACAGAAGCATCTTTGCTCTCCAGTCATCTTCTAAAGCACAAGCTGATGCTATGGGTCCTTCTCCATCCCCTTCTCAGTCAGAAGAATGAACTGATGTGGGTCACTCCCACGGCTGACCTGTCTGAGGATATCTGGCAGCTTTTACCTTTCCCTACAGTGAAATCAATGGCTTAAAAAATGACCAACTGTTCAGCCAAATTATGCTGTTCAAAATGACTGACTTCTATTCCATCAGGAGTGGGAAAAGTTCTCTTTGGGCTCTTTGTTTGGAACAGGTTCTTTTGTTATCAGTTAGAGTGTAGGTTTCTTCTCCAAGCAGCATTTCAGCTTGAAATGCACTACTGCGAGCACTGCTATGTCAAAATAAAAGATGCATATCCAAGCTAACATGATGGAAATCCAGAGGCTACAGTGATTCCTTCCAGGGGAAAATCCATCCCTCCCTATACCCTCAGGGGTTCAAAGAGAGGCTTTCATCCATATCTCTGAGAGTTCCTAGAGCTCGAAGGGCAGGCTGACATATTCAGCCAGCATTTTAGGAGCATCATTTAAAGCCACACCAGCAGCACCGGCAGCATGTACAGCTAAGCATGCTTCCCTCTCAGTTGTAGTGGGGGGAGATTGAGCTGTCATCCTTCCACACTGTCTCACTGCAGCAGCACAACCAAAATATTTGACAGACCCCAGATGAGTCTCCGTTCTAGAGGTGTGATGGCACAGAAAAATAATGACAGTGATCAGCAAACAGAAATTGCAGTCAGACAGTAACAGCCACCCCCCACACACAGGCAGGCTCACAAACACACAGGCACACACCGTGTAGCCCTCAGGAGAAGCACAAGACTTTTTTTTTCCTGGGCAAAGTGCTGGCAAACTCTCCGGCAGGGCCAGAGAGAGCCTGGGTGTCTGGAAGGGACGGATACTTACCTGGGCTGGAGCGTGGAGCCAGGGAAGGCGATGGAGAGAGCAGGTGCCCCGGGTCTCCACTTCACCCTTCAGCCGGGGATGACAAAGCCATGGCTAGTCCCAGCAGGGCTGGGGCTGGAAGCCCAGCTGTGCGCTGGAGGGAGAAGGATCTCACATCCCTCCTCTCCTCTCGTCACCGTGCTCAGGAAACTTTGTTGGGGTGTCAGGCGGGCAGTCCTTGGGAGAGCTCGGTGCGAGCTCGGCTGCTTTGTCTCCACTTTCCTCCTTGCTCTCGGAGGATGATGTTGATCTCCTTAGGCAGAAAGGGGTTCAGCCGCAGCATCCCCGCTCCGCCGCATCCTCTCCTGCCTCCTCCTCCTCCTCCTCGAGCCCGCGGTCCCCAGGAGGCTCAGCCCACCGCCCACCGCTGTCCGGCACCGCTCACCCTCTCCCCGCTTCTTTTCCTTCTTCCTTTTCTACTTCAAGGCTGCAGCTCCCGCCCCCTTCAGCTGACAGCGGTGCCCGGAGCAGAACAGCCCCTTTTTTTTCCTCCAGGGAGAGGAAAAACCCGGGAGCGCATCCACGCCGAGGGTCAGCCCCAGCCGCGCTCCCGCGGCCCCGGGGCGGAGAACAGAGCGCGGCCGCCGCCGGGGAGACGCGGAGACACCGCCAAATGCCAAGGAAGAGGACGCAGGCTCGCCGGTGCTGCAGCGAGGCACGGATCTCTCAAAGGTTTGAAACGCACGTTACGAATAAAATAAAGGAAAAAATACAACTGGTGTGCGCTGCCTGTGGATGGTGGGGGGATGCCGGAGGGATGCAGGAAGGAGACTTTGCTGGGTGGCCGGCAGGGAGAGGTGCTGAGACGGGACCTCCAGAGGGGAAACGTCCAAGGTGTGAGGAGGTGCTGGCAAATTAAAAAAAAAAAAGTCCCCAGATGCAAAACGAATGTTTTAAAGTAGCAGTCAGATCTCTGTTATGCTTAAAATACTTGGTCGAAAAACACGCCTGATGCTGGACCCTGTTGCAAGAACAGCCAAAATCTTAACTTCTATATTAAAAGGCCAATCTCTGTCTGTTTGCAGAGCTGGTGACCACAGGGAACATGGGAAACTGTGAGTTATGCACTGGATAGAGTAAAGATAATTCTCCCACAGCTAAAGAGGTGCTGACACTCAGATGTCCTCATCTGCTCTCCATGCCCACACTGCTGTAACCAGCCTGGATGCTGCCAGTGACAGCTGAGCAGAGGCTCTTCTCCAATTTATTGCTGAAGAATCCTGTATGAACCAGGCTAGAGCTGATTGAATATCAATCATGCTTCCCTCTCTTTTAAATTGTTGCTTTCATGATTGAGAGAGAAGGAGAAAGGTAACAGAGGGGGTGAAAAACAAAGGTCAAAGAGAGAAATCACAGAAGAGGAATGAACACTTCTCTCTATTCTCCAGGCACCACTCCAGCCTGAGCATTCTTAATACAGCAGCATCCTCTACTGCACCATATTGCATTTCACCTTACAGGTCAACCTAGAAACTCAGGCAAAAACAAACTTTGCAGAAGGGGGTTCAGTCTCTGCCGAGCAAGACAGCTCTGATTTCTCCTTAGCCTGAGTAATGCCAGCAGCACCCTGCATGGCTTGAGCAAGAGGGCAGGAGGGTACCAGAAAAGCAGCTCTGATCAGATGTGTTGACTGCCTGGGCTTACAGAAAGAAATAACTGGGAAATCTCATTTCAGACCTTTCCAGAGATGCATCATCTCCTCTAGGGATTCTCTGGACCTATAACATGAAGTTCAAAATGGCTCAGTGTACTCAACCCTACCAGAAAAGTGATGAGAGAGTGCACGATGGAAGACTTTCTGGAAAAAAGTCTCCCCTGGCACCTCAGAGAGAGACAGTTCCACACGTGGCAGAGCTGGTGTTTAGTGTTTGCTGATTGATGCTGGGTAGAAAACCGGAGTGGTTGAACTCATTCTCGATATAACTGCCCAGAGTCCAACAGGAACAGTCCAATAGTCCGTGTCTGTGCAGGAACAGTGGCAGTCAGAGAGGCAGAGACTGTCAGGGTCATTGATTCGAGCCCACTGCTCTCATGCTGTGTAACAGCATTCATAAAGCTCAGGCTCCAAGGGGGCCAATTAATACTGAATGACCTGTGAGTTGTTCCCTAATTGCACAAAGCAGTGATGAAGAAGGCTGCTCCTGCTTCCCTTTGGCTGTTGCATGACTCTCCATCACACTTTCTGCTTAATGGTCCATAAACCCAAAAAAAGGCTTTACTGAAATATTGCATATTTCGGGCTCCACTGAAGCAATAATTCTGTGTTTCGCATATGTGGCCCTGGCAACTGGCAGACTGCATTCATGTGATTAAAACAACTGCTAATTCAAGAACTAAAATTAAAGGCTAGATTTCCCACTGGTATAAATCAGAGCAGATTCATTTCCTTGCAGAGCTTTGATAGCTCATGAGCATTCATGATTTGCCAAGGGGGTTCTGCCAGACTGATAGCTTCTAGTTTCAAATTTGCCAGGAACTGGGAAGCCCTGCCTTCTTTAGTGGAAATATCCCAACCCTCAGCTGACTAGAATTGATATTCCTCTGGGAGAAGCTGTTGGTTCCCAGCCTCTGCTGAATTCAGAAATTAGCTGAAGTCAGAAATTTCTGAATGTGAGGCAACATTCCTGCCTGCCTTTTCCCATCGTCAGTTCCTGACTCTGGTTTCAGTCCTAAGAAATATATCTCAGGCACTCTTGCACCCACAAAGGCTGGGCTTCAGTGCCACCACCACCTGGCCTGAAGCACGTCAGGATGGTGACTACCCCAATATGAAGACCTTACATATCACACTGGTTACGGGAGGTTTCTCTCTGCGAGAATAACTGAAAAAAGGTGGGAAGGGTGAGAACGATCCACAGAGATTTCAAAGGATTTTGGTGGAGACTACTACTCGAGGGCAAGCACATAAGCAGCATCCACGGCAGTGAGAACAGCAGCACAGCAGCAGCCTGATCCCTCAGCACGGCAGGACCAACAGCCCGTGCTGCTGCCTGCTGAACCATGCCCGTCAGAGACACACGATGGGTGCAAGTTTGTGTCCCTTTAATCAGATCATTAGACAAAGGTCACTGCAGAAACGTCCCCCTGCAGATTTCCATGAGGTCTCCAGATCTGGCACCTCTCTGTGAGGTTACAGTTTAATTGCCTCTTAAGGGAGGGAAATGCCAGGCTCAGTCTGCTGTTGCTCTAAACCAACTCTAAATGCCACCAAGTCTGTCTGCAAGTTTGCACTGCGGCAGGATCCTCACTGCTTCATGGTTCTGTGCTCTGTGCTGTCTCTGGCAATTCAGAAGAGGCAAAGGCTAATTCCTGCAGCAATGTTTATGTGTCTGTAACATCAAGAAGGAGGCAAAAAAAAGTTAGTATTCGTCATTCCTAGAGGCAGGCGTGAAATTACTGTGCAAAAGATTTAAACCCATGAAAGGGACACCTCCTTGTACGTTGTGTAATTAAAATCACAGGGCTCTACCGTGGACAACACCAGTATTAATGTGCCGGAACACAGACACAACTGGACCTGTGAAACACAACAGACCAGCTGCAGCTTCAGACTCACAGCCTAGTTATCACTAGGAATGACCTGAGGAGGAAAGCTTGCTCTAGGTTTGCCACTGTCCTCCTAGTCTGTGATAATGACAGCTGTTGAGGCAGAATAATAGGTAAGGTAGATTTTTTACTTAGTCCCATACGACTTTCCTCAGGTCAGGGATGAAACTTTTGTTTTTTCCGAATATGGACCCATATTGACTTTTCTGATCAGTGAGATCTGGCAGCCACACTCCATACCTGGTCTCCCTCGGGACAACTGCAATATCCAATGTGCTCAGTGCGTCTCAGCAGGGACGATTCCTACCTTTTTCCTCCTGGGAGCTCTCTCACCATGGGCAGCACTGTCTTCTTGACCTGAAGCTTCTGGGCCAGCTCCCCCTCATTCCATTAGCCAAAGCTCCCATGCCCACGGCTCCTCAGGCTGCACACCAGACCCCTCAGAGCAGGGCTCAAATAGCAGTGCTGGGAGACAGACTGGGGAAGGTGTGCAGGGTTGTCTTCATGCCACGCTGCTCGGGGCTTGGGCCCTGGGCAGAGGGGGATCTCAGCTGGGCAGTCAGCCGGTACCACCAGCCTGACCTCCAGCATCATTACAGCTTTGCCTCTACCCTCTGATGTGATGGTCTACTCCCAGAACACTTCTGTGGTTTGTTATGGTCTTTTACATACTCTGGAGCTAATTTTTTCCCCATCACACAAACAAACAAACAAAACAGACTTCCAGAATTTCAAGCAAGTTCCTCCTTTCTATGACACCTTCTCCATACACTGAAAAGTTAGCAGACAGGAAACATCTGTGCAAGTGGCTGTCCTGTTACACAAACAGCTCAGTAATTTTTTATAAAGCTTTCTCAAACAGAAGGAAATCAGTGGGTCAGTTATCAGCCAGGGGCAAATATTTTTAATTACCTTGCAGGAGGGATTATGTCTCCTCTGTTTAATTCTCAAAGGTTCCCACTGACAGTCTAATTAGCAAGCAGCATCACTGGAAGAGAAGGCCTGAGGTTATGTGGTTTTATTCACCCAAGAGGCAAACACCCAGTTCATTCTCCGTCACACCATGGTTCTCTCTGCTGGTCAGGTCACACCAAAGTGCAGTTATCTGCAAAACACAAAAGCACACAGGGAGCCCATCACCAGCTCTACCTCATGATTTCAAATGTGGTTCATTAGAGACTTCAGTGTTACATCTTCTTCTTTAAAAGAAATGCTGGTAGAGGTTTTAGTTGAAGGACTAAATAAACTGAACCCCCTCCTCATAAGCTGAATATCCCTCCTCACAAACTGAAGTCAGAGTGTGCTTTATATGTTACAGATTTTACACTGGATGTGTATAATCATATTCCATTACAACAGTTTTCCTTATTTTTCCCTTCTTCTCTGGGAAGAATACATTAATACATCTGATCTGCATTTGAGTAACACCACAAGAACCACTGATGTACATGAGAGCAGAGTCAGGCCTCAAACATGAGGCATCAAGTGAACAAGGAATTGTCCTTCCAAGAGGATTTATGGTCTCCTATTGGCAGTATGCCTTAGGTGAATTTGAGGACATTCCTCAGGATGGGATTTAGGTGACTTCACAAACCAGTAGTGGTGAGCTGGAATTCTGATCATGAAGAAAAACAAAGATGGTGGAATCTGAGAGGAAACAATAACCATGTGTCACGTCCTCTCTGAATCCGACTCTTGGGGCTGAGCCCTGTGCACAAGGGGGAGGTCAGCCCTGAGTCAGCTTCTGACTCTGGATGATGAGTTCAGCCTTGGGAACCAAATCCAGCCAGGGATCCACTGGCCTGCCCACAGGGATTTCCCATCCATCCAGGCACTCAGGCACCCCTTTGAGCAAGGTGCCGCTGCCCAGCTGAGCCATGGACAACATCAGAGGCTGACTGCAAACATGATCTCAGGTGCCTCAGGTGCAAATATGTTCATTTCCCTCATCCCCATGGGGAAAAGCATCCACATGGTGGTTTAGACCAACAGGATCTGTTTCCCGCTGGAAGCTGGCTAAGCTAGTTTCTGTGGGTAAAATGATGAATTATAGCTTTCCACATTCAACCTGTCCCTGGATATGGAGACCAACCCCATTTGGAACAGATCTGATGCTGCTTTGTGAGTTAACAAAAGGAAACTAAATTTGTGCCTGTTATATCCACCTGATGGTCAACTTGTAGCATGCCAGACCACAAGAGATACTAATTACCAGCAGCACAGATCACATTACTCTCGCCAGTTTGGATTCCTGGAAAATCTGGCTTTGAGGGATGTCAGACTCAACATCATGAACAGATGGTGTTTCTGTCTGAAGAGGAGACATGTCCTTGATCAGTCTGTCACTGCTTAGGGCGCTGATGCTCTTGTTTCTCATCCAACAGTCTTCACCCAAGGGCTGGGGCTTTACAAGGCAGCACAGAATCTACAAGGATGATTAAGACCTGGAAATACAGGCAGAACAGCAATGTCAGGGTGATATAGTTCATGTCCCTTCAAATTACCTAACAGCCTGGACACAAGCATGATCTCTTGAAAGCTTTTGTGGCTTGCAAAAACTCTTGGGCCCAACATGGCTCGATCTGCAGTACAGCAGTAGAAAACTTCACAAGGCGAGTCCTTAATTCTTCAGAGCAGCAAAATAAGCAAGAATTAAGTGAAAATTAAAAATCAGAATTGGAAGTCCTATGCGAAGGTCTGAAAAGCTTCTCAATGGTATCCTGTCTCCTCAACTGCACGGTGCCTAAAAAACTCCAAACTATTCGGATCCTTCTGTGGTTTAGCCAGATCCCACATAACTTCATGGAAGTTGTTGCAGGGACTTCAGCAGGCTGTGAACAAGGTCTGTAAGAGGCTGCCTTTGAATATTTACCCTCTGGTAGAGAGCAGATGTCTGCGGCCTCAGTGTAGGATATCAAGTTATAGCATGACAAAGCACAGGTCATAAATCACATCCTGAAATGAAGTGATTATAAGGTCATCACGTCAAACACTGCCTAGCACCATTGTGCCTGCACGAGTTTTATTTTACACAGAGCCCGGGGAAGCATCTGTTTAAAACACTTGACTCCAACTCATTAGCTCTGCCACAAAGCCTCTCCCCAAATACACTTAATCTTTCTGCCTCTGTTCCTGCCTCGCCCTCCCAGCGTCACCACTGGGCACAGTGAGCAGCTCCTCCTCTCCCCCAAAGCACCTGCTGTCAGGAGGGATCCAGCTCTCGGACACCACAGACCAGAAGCCCTGTGTTTGTCTGTAGCAGACACAGAGAAGCACAACCCCGTCAAGACCCCATAACTGCTCCGTAGGGAACATCTGCTTCCCACAGGTTTGAGGTTCGCTGCATGTGGTAGAAATGCAGCCAATGCCTTCCAGAGCAGGATCCAGAGAAGGAAAAGAAATCCCATAATAATTATGTGCTCTGAAAACTATGGCAGCTCATACACGATTAACTCAGCAGGCTTTGGAATCAGATCCTCAGCAGAAAGCAGCAGTGTGGTCCTATAACCCTTGCAGAGTTTTACCTACAGTAGCTGAAGAGAGAGGTGAAGAACCCCAAGTCAAACTAGTTTCACCTCCTGCAAAGAGCAGTCACCAGTGTTTGCCCTCAAGAAAATTGAACCTTTTCTCCTAAGCAACTGGCACACGACAGAGGTTCCTATTTCACCACACTTTTTACAGACTAGTGGGATCCATAAACCAGTGAATTAGGAAATGTGCCTCTCTCCTGTGGCACACACCATTTCAGAGACGTGCCAGGAGGTGTGGTGTCAGTGGGTTCAGGGCAGAGGGATCTGGATGAGCACCACCAGCCTGTAACTCTGCCAGCAGGCACGAGGAAGTGCTGCTCACCTACTGCAGCTGAGTGAAAAACTGGTGGGGCAGGACAGGAGCTAGACAGAGGCAGCTCCCTGGGGACACTGTGTAGTGATATTTAACTTCATAGGTCACTGAAATTGCACTGTTTCCCTCTCCCATCCCACGTGCAGACAGTGCAGGTAGGGAAAAGCTGCCTTGAGCATCAGTGAAACCCTGCTAACTCCTTACCCAGCAGGCTGATTCAGACCAGGTAAGAATGAAACCCAGCGTGCTCAGCCATCATCACCACCAGGATAATGTGAAATTCTGCTTAAAACTGACATGCTCTTTAGCAAGATGTGTAGAGCTGAGAAATCATAAAGTGCTATTGAAAGCAGATGCTGGTTTACAGGAGAACTTTTCCAGCGCCACAGATGTGGTCAGAGCCACACAGCCCTTCCCTCATCACCTTTCAGTCTGCTTTTTGTAACACTAAGATTTCACCCCTTCCACAGAGATCAGGGGCCAAATGTGTGTTTATGTGCCAGGTGCTGCACAGACACAGGGATGTACGGGATTTCTGTCTCAGAGAGGACAGGGGAACGGCGATACACACATTTGTCAGAGTGGGAAACTGAGACAGAAAGGCTTTCCAGAGTTTGTGCATCATCCAGAGACAAGGCACAACTGCAAAGATACTGTGAACATCCCATCCCACCCCGCCCTACTGCCCAGGGGACTGGCAGCCAACAGCTGAGCACTCAGACTCTCTAAAGTCTGCAGAAGATAAAGGGTTTCACACTTCTTTGCACTCTGTAAAAAGAGAGTAAGGACATTTAACCTGTGTGTGTGAGGAGTCCCTGTTTATCTATTCCTTGGGCAGTAGAAGTGGTGCCTAGAATTATTCACCATCATTTTAAGCAAATTGGAAAAAAGTTCTCCGTGCCTCCAGCATCTTGAAGATCAAACTGTGCAATAAACAAAGCAGCAGCACAGGCTGAGAGCAAGAAACTGAGGCTGGGAGAGAAAGCCTGGTTTGGCTGAGGGAGGTGGTTAGTGCTAAAGCAAACTTCTGGGGAAGGATCTGCAGGACCTAATGAAGCCAGGGTGGAATTGCAATCCTTTTCTCATACCCAGCATGTGAGAGATTGCCCTAAAAATACTGCGATGTGTTTGGATACAGAAAGAACTCACCAGCTGTTTTCTGAAAGCCTGAGGTGATGCAAAGGTGATTAAGGAAGAGAAAGAAGAACGAATAAACCCAACTGATGGAAAGACATTGGAAGGCTGGCTCTGTGACTACATAGAAGGAAATAGTCTCCTCTGAATACAGGGTTCCTCCTCGTCTTTCACTTGTGCTCTTTAACTGATCATTAATCGCTCTTAAAAAAAGGACAGTGGGTACGGAAGCATTCCCCTGGCTTACTGGTACGTTGAGGACTGAACATTCCCTGCCTTCTCAGAGCCAGGAATGGGGATCTGAGCTTCTGCTTAGTGTTCATTTGCAGGTCTGACCTGCAGTCCCTGCCCAGCCAGCAGGGTTTGCCTGCACTGAAGAAACCCCCTTCTTAATTACTGCCATCGGTTTCCATGCAGACTTGCTTCTCTCATCTCTTCCCGGGATCTGACTCTGCACACTCCCATCCCTTCCCAATTACAGGCTGAACTGTGTAAGCAGCACCATGCATCAACTTTACTGTGCATGGCACAGGCTGGGAGTGCACACAGAGCCAGCTCTGGGGATTCAGCTAACAAGGGGCACCTCATTAGGTACCTCGGGGACAACTTGCAGCTGATGTGTTTTCCTTGGCACTCAAGGTGGGCCTGGAGCATTCACATGGAGTGCTGAAAGGAGCCTGCTCGTGTCTGCGACCTCATTAAGTGCAGTAGCTCAATGACGTGCCACATCTTTACATATGTCTGTAAGTAATTAAGCATTTCCCTTATTGCTCCTTGCTGCTCCCTTAGAAAGTTTTCTGACCATCACCTTGCTCTCATCTTTCCTTCAATGAAATTTGGGGGAGGGACTCCTTGTATGTGCCCCCAGCCTTCCCCCTCTGTTACCCCAGCTCCCAAACTGCCTGCAAGAGAAGTCAGCACTGCTTCGGCAGGGAAGAAGCTCGTCAGATGGTCTCCAGCATATTCTCCAGGGCCTCCATCCTCCTGACCAGATTCACCTTACCCAGAGCTCACGTCTCCTCTGTCTCCAGGCTCTTAGCACCAGCTCACCCACAAGGAAGCTGGTGCCTTCTCTGTGCCAAGCACTGCTCAGGGCATTCCCCGGCACAGAAGGATCACAGGCTCACCTGGGTGTGAGTCACGTTTAGACACATTTCATGAAATTGGAGGCAAACACTCCCCCCATCCCTAACTCACCCAGGAGGAATCTTGTGTTGGCTCCTCTTTGTGTTCAAATGGGTGCAATTTGGAGCTGGGTGGATTGAAAGTGCACTGGTACTTCCCTGTGAGATTTTCTGCTCGCTGCTGGGGCTTGTACAACACCTACTCATCTCAGTGGGAAATGGCATGTGCTTCATAGAAAGAGCAGAAAGCCAAAGCACTGAGAATGTGCATTTCCCAAATAGTTCTTTATGCAACTGCAGCTTATTCCTGATTCATAACATGGTGATCCCAGCTTCTGGAGAGAAGGATTAAATCAATGATTAATTTAAAGTAATTTACACCTTTTATAACCATTCAAGCCTATTTCCCAGGCCTGAGACCTGCAAGCCATGCTGGATCAATGCCTGGAAATCTATGAGCGTTATTTCAGGTGTAACTATTTATCCCCCATAACACAGCAACATCCTTGCTGCTAAGGAAACGGTTCAGCCCTTGGCTCAGCCAGAGTGCTGTTTTCTGGCATTTTGGGTCCAGTTTACTTGTTTGCTCCCCCCAGGGATCACCCAGCAGGTCTGGGGATGTACAAGTGCAGAGATGCTTTTCTCCTCTAACTCACCCACGTGTCTCCTCCACAGCTGCTGCTGTACAGCCTTAGCCCACTCTCGACAGGGAGCCAAGGACCAGGGCCCCTGAGGGCCACAGCTCCCTGCAGGCAAACACTCAAGGGGCTCTGGAGCAGCCCAGAGGTCAACAGGCACTTGCAAACTCAAACCCTCCCTGTGTTCATCATTCAACAGAGTTTTGGTTGCTTTTCCTGATCAGGAGATTTTACTCAGCTCCTGGTGATTACCACGCCACCCGCAGCACAGAACAGGGATTCCTGCGCCAGACAGGGACTGAGAAAAAGTTGTCGTGTCTTAGGAAATGAGGGGATGTACCCTTTTCTTCCTGCTTCTGCCCCGAATCCCACACGGCACCTTTGGAATGGCATGATCTCTCTGCACCTTGCTCACCCCTTCTGCAACACATGGCTAATTATATTTTGAGCCTCCCAGTCTCCCTGGCTCATGTGTTCAGTCATAAACTCTCCTGCTCTGCATCCTGCTCCAAGTGTGCAGCCATCTGAATGACCACTGGAATGGAAACAGCTGCAGAGGGACTGAACTGGCAGTGACCTGGTTTCATAGACAACGTAAAGCTGACTCTGATACCCTTTAGTGGCAGAAGTGCCCGGGTGGGGAGGGAGGAGCAGAAGAATTGACTGCAGGAGAAATAAAAATTTAAAGAAATTAATGCAATACACTTTCCCTGGATAACACTTGACTGGCTTGTTATATCACAAGTGGCAGGTTTGTTAGAAAGCATTCATAAAATCTGCAATATAATCCAGGAGAATTCATAGGAAACATTACACAGGAGTTTATGGGTTTGCTGCAAAGTTTTATACTCTCAGTACCGAGGCTCTGTTCCAAAAGACAGACTCTTGGGTGGGCTGGAAGCTCTCTCTACTCTCCAGCACAGGCAGGAGGAGGAAAATAGGGGCCACGCTTTTGGGGTGGCAGAAATCTCTGTGGGATTTAGCATTATACCAGTAGGGTTCCAGAGCATTTGAATTGGTTGTTGGTCCATTCAAGGCAGAGAAAATTACCCCACACATTGATTCAGGTTTTGATGCGGCTTTTTCATTTGCCAGAGCAGAAATCAAATGGGTATTTTATTTAATCCCTCCCAACTGTACTCCCAAGCCTTGTGAGAGCAGGAGGCAAGACAAGGAAGGGCGAGAGCGGGACACTCACAGCACAGAGCAGAGATGAACAGAGAGAGAAACAAAAGCAAAGCAGGGAGACACGCAAAGACACATGAACCGAAACCATGTTAGCCTCAGTTCTGAAGGAAACCTGGCCAAAATAATAATAAAGACCTATTCAGATCCTTGCCAGCTGGACCCAACCACAGCCATGTGCATCTGCCCAGGCTTCTCAGAGCTCTGCTTCCACGACTCCCCAGCCACAGGCCTGTAGCAATGAGCAGCCAGGGTCAAATTCAGTGTGGTGTGGATGGGCCAGGGGAGAGGTGATGCTCTGAGCCTCCACCTCACTGTGCAGGGAGCAGGGGTCACCCCGGCACCAGCCACACCATGGCTGCATCCAGCCCCACCAGGAATCCGGCTGAGATCCCTCTGCAACAAGGTGAGGGGGAGAGAACAAAGTCTCCTAAAGGATGGAGAAAAATAGCAGGAGTCAGCCAAGAATTAAATACCCCGAGAAAGTGCCAGCAACCACCCCTTCTGCTTGTTTTCATTCCTTTTCCATTTGCTTTTAATTTGCTCAACCTATAATTTGTTAAACAGGCTGCCCGGTAGGTATCATCTCAGAGCTGACTTCTGTGCAGGTGCTGCTTCTAGCTTGGAGCAGAGAGAAACTTATCAACATCGAGACTGGGGCACAGCCAGGAAAGCTGCTGATTTCACTGAGAAAACACTAAACATAAACGGTGTCCTGCTTCCTGCTGCTAACGGCGGCATTAAAAACCACAGTGCAGCCAGGGCAGCACACAGACCAAAGATAAAACACGGCAGGAGCAGTGCAGGGACACAGATCACACAGGGGACCCACCTGGAACCCAGAAGGACCAACCCACACCGGAGAGTCCCAATTTTTCAAGGCAGGGAGCTGTCTCTCCTCTGCACTTGCAGCGCAGCACTGCATACCGTCTCCATGAGTGGAGGTGTGAGCAGCAGAATCAGGCAGAGCTGATCAAAAGCCTTTAAAACCCTTGTTGCACCAAGAAAACCATACAAAGTTTCATCCAGAACGTCTTAGATCCCATGAATCTAAGAAGATTTTCTTGGAAAGGCTGAATGCCTGCTTTCCTCCTAAACCGACCTAGGGCTGGCACCAAGTCCCACAGCCTGCTGACACGTAGATTAATTAGGGCAGAGATCCCAGCTTTCCAGCAGAGACCTTGGAGCCTGGAGATGGCTACAGAGATGCCACGGAAGCATTGACCCCTAAAAGGCTCCAGAAGCTACTAAAGGAAACCAGAGCCAATGCAAAAGTCACAGACAACCCAAGCAGATACCAGGTCTGAGAGCATCGAGCTCACACAAAAACATGACTCCAAACTGAAGACTTCTATCCTGCAGAAAAATTGAATTTTTAAGCTTGCTTTAGACACTCAAGGACAGCTGCAATCCCCAAACATAAATAACAAAAGCTATTTGGCTTCTTAGATGTTTTGTGATGGGAGGAAAGTGGCATGACTGAGACCAGAACAGCCATCAGTTCATTTGGAAAAGGAATCCACAGTAAGGTATTGGCTTCTGACACCTGCTGAAGCTTTACTTTCCCTGCTGAGTGCCCATGGACACCCAGTGAATGTTACAGGTTAGACACCCCGTGCCTGAGGGCGATTCATTCAGATGTGAAGGACACAGATTGACTTCAGGCCAGTTTGCAAAATGAGTCTCAGCTACTGCTTTCCCTTTTTTTCCTTTCTATAAAATTCCCTCGGCTAGAGAGGCAAGCTGTATTTCAGATCCTTCTAAAGACATTCTTTCTAGCTATTTTTCATGCTTTTTGGAGTGCAGACCCACGTCTCCAGCACTGCATTCATGTCCCCAGCCCTGCTGTGTGAGGCACTCACACAGGTCTCCCAGGTCCAGCCGAAGACATAAACAGTGTGTCAGAAGCAATTTCTGTCACACAGCACACGGCTCCGTTCGCTCACAGGTGAACCCACAGAAAGCAAAGCAGTCAAAGCAACACGTGGTCCCTCTGCAAGCTCTGTATCCAGGCCAGGCTCCTGTAATGTTCTCACAGGCCAGGTACTGCCGGGCGCAATCCCCAGAGCCCACACCCTGCGGATGTGTGGGAAACGCTGTTTGTCTCCTCTTCCTCCCCGATTTGCAGTGACACAAGGCACTTTTGTGGCCAGCAGTTTCCATCAGCTCCAGCCAGAACAACCCCTTTGGTTGTAGCTGTGGGGATGGGGGAAGCAGTTCTGGCATTAAGCAAGACACTCACCCCAGAACAGCATCCCACCCCATCCTGCCAGACGTGAGCTCTCAGAGGCTTTTGTACCAGCACCATTCCCTCCTCTCTTCCCTGCCCACAGCCTCCTTGAACTCCATACTTGTGTCCTTCCTCTGCTTCACCACCATCCTGGGCCTCTGGGCTGTGACAGCAGGGCAAGGCTTCCTGGGGACAGGGACCGTGAGGGAGAGGAAGAGTTTGTGACTGGCTTAGATGAAGGTCTGCCACTTGAAAGCAGAAGAAGATGGAAATGGATATTAATCACCTGCTGTGCTGAACTGTTTGGTCACTGATTCAGAATGCAGGAACTCTTCCCAATACTGCAGCTGACACATCCCACCTGGAAAGCTCTAACTTTGCCGGTGATTATTTCAGGATGAAGATGAGCTGCTGTTTCTCTCTGTCTTGTAAGAGCAGTGTGACCCAGTGTTTTTCACCCACTCTCCTCCTGTTTTCATATATCATAGGAAGCAAACAGCAGCTCTCTGAGACCAGACAACTTCTACTCAGATTTCACCACAAACTAATTATTACAAAGGAGTAGGAAATAGAAACCAGCCTGGGATCGTGTCAGACATGGGCTAGGAAAATTCTCAAGTTCATCTTCTGTAGTTAAGCTCCTTTATACAAGCTATACAAGAAAGATTATTAAAGATAATTGCTATTGCAGTTTTGAGCCAACAGAGACAGCTTGTACTGGGAAACACAACACATTGTGTCTGAGAAAACTCGCTGTAAGCATTAGATTACATTTGCTCAGAAAGGTATCAAGATGAAAGATGGAAAGGCTCAAATCTTTGGTACACCAAACAGCAGCAAAACAAAGAGAGAGCTGAATGTCACTGGAAATGGGGAAGATTAGGCAGAGCAATAGGAACTGTGACTGCACTAAATCTTTTAGACACTGCTAAACCAATGCTGCTGGAGGTGCTGAAACAAGGGGCTGCAGCAGTGAGGGATAACATAAACACCTTGCTACCTGCTGCCTTGCTTCTGATGAGCAAGGCCAGCTCTGTGTCCCACATTCAGGCCATGCGAGGACACTGGGGTGGGCATGACCAGTGTGGTCAGTGCAGCTCTTCAGGACAGGATCCAATCCCTACAAGAGGTGCTGACAGGCAGCTCGGATGTGCCACAGAGGAAATCCTCCTGGCTGTTTTACGTGCTGAGATGAAGTGGCTTGTGTTGGATCTCAGCACAAGGCTGTGGTAGGGCAGAGCACTAAAACTGTTCTATTTCCAACCATTCTCCCTTACCCATATCATACTGATAAAGTCTTTGTCCCCATTTTCTCTCTGTGTAGCAAACCATACACCAGCTGAGCTATCTGACTCTGCAGCTTGTAATAACAGTTATTGCATCTAATAATGTAAAAAAGTAATATACTGGTCCTATTAATGTACCAAGCATACCTTGGGGCAGCAGGAAAGTCTTCTCAAAGCCCTTTCTCCAGTCCCAAAATCTATGAGTTCTACTCTTCTTCCTACAGGCACAAGCTGTGAGGGAGCTGAACAGGTTTTCTCACTCTGGTGAGACAAAGATGCAACACCAATACACGGCCAGGTGCTGAAGAGAGCAGGCAAACACAA
The DNA here is from genome assembly GCA_013400975.1 of Atrichornis clamosus. Lineage (NCBI taxonomy): Eukaryota > Metazoa > Chordata > Aves > Passeriformes > Menuridae > Atrichornis > Atrichornis clamosus. The sequence continues at coordinate 98,227 of WBMZ01009712.1, read as the reverse complement.
GCATTGCTGACCTGCACACGGCACACACATCTTCCTTCTTGCATCAGCTTTTGCTAATTGTACCAATGGCATTTAACCAAAGAGAGATTTTATTTCAGGTTTTACTAGATCTGACCCCTCCCCTTGTTTCACCTTTTGCATTAACTATCAAGATGCTCAGAGCAGAACAGGAAGAGGTTCTCTAATAGCTCATGAGACCCCCCCAGCCAGTCTGGGAGTGAGGCTGTTCTTACAAGTTTTTAAGACAATAGGCTGCTAAGCAGAGAGGGAGAAATGCTCTTGCTGAAGAAAGGGCAAGAGTTAGCTACTGTCAAGTGAATCCAGATAGAAAACGAGAAGGTCTTGGCCAGGTCAGACTGAAGCTGCCCTGCAAATGCTCAGCGCTAAGACAGGTGACTGCAGCAGCAGGAGACACGAGCTGGCCCGGGTACCCTGCGTTCCCTCCAGTCCCCGCCCCACGACAGCTCACGCTGGTGACAAGCCACGAGCAGAAGAGACAATGCTTTCTGCAGCCCCCGTGAGGAGGCACCCAGAACTCTGCATCACTGCCAGAGTCCTTAACAGCCCATAAATAGAGCACTTGTGTCGAGAGGCGGCCCATTCCTCCCGCTCGCTCCGCCGGCAGCTGCCCTCCCCTAGCCGTGGCAAGGGCACTGCACAATAAGGGACCTTGCCCCTCGGAGATGGCGCCTTGTTTTAGCTGTCAGCAGCCCTGGTGACTGGGAAGGGGGAGAAAGGAACGAACAACACTGAGAGCTTCGTGAAACCCACAGCAGTGCTCCCCGGGAAACGCTCTTGGGGCTGGAGCTGAGCAGGAGGGGCTGAAAGGAGGAGAAACTGCAAGGTCAGTAACCAGCACAGCTCATCCCTGAGGCCAGAGGGGCTCTCCACAGCCCGAGGCTTCTCCCAAGACCACCCAGAGAAGCACATCTTTAGTACTGACATTGTTAGAGAGTGAAAAAGTGACAGTCCCCATAGCTTTAGGCTGTGTGAAGACACAGGCTAAGGTCCTGAAGATTGAATGTCCCAAATGAAACAAGGAGACACAGGAAGATAATGATCCCATTTCCTTTCTTGAAACTGGAGGTAAACTGAGGCACGAAGCAGTTCCCAGGATAGGCAGCTGCGTGCACAGCTCAAGTTGGGGGTGCTAGAGAAAGCAAATGTGCTTCATGCCTCAAAATCTGTAGGGAATCAATCCAAAGAAAAGGAACACTGCTTTCAGTGACTGCGTTTTAAAAATACATTGGGTATTTTATTACATTTCAGAAATCACAGCACGTTTGTTCTATCGCTGTACAGACTTGGCCCCTGTCAGGTCTCCAGCTTCTGTCTGGAAATAAAACAATGGGGAAAATCTGCATTTCTCTCTGGAAATGTTCCCACAAACAGCAGCACAACTTTAATTAATATAATTAGCACTCATAATATATTCTGTTCTTACAGCTGTGATAACACAGACACCTCGATCTATACTGCTGCCTCTGTGGTGTGAGCTGGGACATTTTGTCCTTTTTCAGCATATTATGCCACTGCCAAAGAGGAGGCTCTTCCTAGTGGGTTTTTCAGGGGAAAATTAGGATGGTGGAAGATTTAATGTTTCACAAGAGCCTATGGTTCCCCATCCCAACTTAGAAATAGCCTTGTTAGATCCAGTCCTGACCACACTGCTGTTTCCAGCTCCCTGAAGAGGACAAGCAAGTGCCATAGTCTGCATCCCTGGAAAAGGCTGCAAGAAACCCTGAGCTGGGCTTCCAGCTGGGAGGACTGAAGTGTGTTATCAGGCAGGTTCACATGTTGCTAGACAGATCAGCAGAGATTGATTTTTATGAGTAAGTCAGATACAAAAGGCCGAGGTGGTATTAAACTTAATTTCCACTTCCCCTTTCCAAAACAACCTGCCAAGGTCTGTGGGTTGTTCAGTCTGTGACTGAATTAGATACCTAATGTCCCCAAGGGTAGCAGTTCTTTCTGGAAGTGGGGGTTTAAAATACATTTGTTTGGGTGACAGAGACCAAAAGTGGCAGGGAACAATGGATAGGAAATGTGGGAAGAGTGTGGGGAGAGGCATTCTGCAGACTTTCCTTTTTCACCTTTTCATTACCAGCAGGCTCACACCTGTGCCCTTTGCACTGCAAAATGCAACTTTGGGAGCTGTGATAGCTCTGGAATAAATTCTGAGAGCGGGCCAAGGATGCAGATTGAAAGACAACACGAATATGTGCCCGATGGGCAAGAACCAAAAAGACCTATTATCCCTGTGGAGTGCACAGACACGCAGCAGCAATCATTAACTGCAGTCAAGTGTATTATCTCTTCATGTGCTCTTCTCCTGCAGACCCGACAATCCGTCTCATCCTACACCTTCAAACATCCGATCGCTGGGAGATGCAACAAGTGAGATCTCGCACCACAAGACACCATTAGTCTGACTGCATCCACTCAAGGCTGTTTATTTTTCTTCAGTACAAAGCTGAAACGTTTAAAACCTTGATGTACAGTCATGAGTGCAAGTTAACTGAGAGCCCAGCACATCTGACGGTTCCCCTCTTCTGCACACTTTGATGATTCATGACCGCTGATGCTATGTGACAATTCTCCCCCTCATTAGCAATTACTTATTAGCCACATAACTCACTCAGCCTCCTCACTGATGCCCTGTAAGATCCTGGCTCTTCTCTTTCCCAAGGGGGCAAATACACCTCTCACAGCCTCACTATCCCCCAGACCAGACCTTTCTCATCATCCTCCCGCTCTTTTTGTTGTTTTTGTTGTCTTAAGAAAAAAAATGCAACAAAAATGAGATTGTTTCTACCAAGAGATGGTGTCAGCACCTCTGAAGCTTTTATGAACTACAAAAACGTCAAAGAGGATAAGCCTGCTGAGTGGGAATGGGGAGATATCACTTGCTGTCATCAGAGGACCTCCTGGGAAGAGCTGAGCCCTGAGTGTCCCAAAAATTAAGAGCGTAAATTGATATGGGCTCCTTTGCTTCACAGAATCTGTGCGTCATATGAAGTAGGGGTAGCTGTTACCACGGTAACTAATCTAATCTTTATTTTAATTTTGGCTGTAGTCAGATCACAACAGATAGGAAATAGCTGTGCTCAGAATTAGAGCAATTGTATGTGCAAACGCATGCACAGAAAACATGCAATTACACACGTGGCTGTAGCTAAATGGAAAAATAATCTTTTGAAATGGGGAGTACGCTTTTTAAGGAAATACAACCAAATTTTCTCAATCTCAGAGACCCACAGAACAGAGATTGCTCTGTGCACAGCCCTCGTGTTCAGTGTAAGTGAGCATATTGCTGTCCTAGGGGCATGACAGTGTACAACTTCTATACTTCCCTTTTGGAGAAGTACCTTATCCCATCCAAAACTGCCTGCCTGCTCATTCTCCTTCCCGTGGAGGCTTCTTCCAGAAAAGAAACACAGGGAACTCTCAGTTGTGTCCTAATACAAAAGCTCTGGTATCACCCCTTAAGCATGTTCAGTGGGATCTGGGTGGTGTCTTGGTTTTGGCTGGGATAGAGTTAATTTTCTTCCTAGTAGCTGATGTAGTGCTGTGGTTTGGATTTAATACGGAATAATGCTGGTTACCAATGTTTTAGTTGTTGCTAAGCACTGCTTACACTAAGCCAAGGCCTTTCCTGCTTTCCCTACCATCCCACCAGTGAGGAGGCTGGGGGTGCAGGAGAAGCTGGGAGGGGACAGCCAGGACAGCTGACCCCAACTGACCAGAGGGACATTCCATACCATAGGGTGTCATGCTCAGCATACAAATCTGGGGGAAGAAGAAGGGAGGAAGGAATGGGGGATGTTCGGAGTGACGGTGTTTGGCTTCCCAAGTCAGTGCTACGCGTGATGGAGCCCTGCTCTCCTGGGGATGGCTGAACCCCTGATGTGGTGAATGAATTCCTTGCTTTCCTTTGCATGTGTTCGCAGCTTTTGCTTTGCCTATTAAACTGTTTTTACCTCAACCCATGAGTTTCCCCACTTTCACTCTTCCAGTTCTCTTTCCCATCCCACCCAGGGGGAGCGTGGGGCTGAGCTTCCTTCCCACTGGGGTTAAAACCATGACACTGGTCCCCAGTCAGGTACCACCTTAGCCACTCTCACCACCACAGACTTCCAATAAGACAAGCCAGATCCTCCCCTGCACTGAACTGAGATAGTTTTCGTGACATCATCAACAAAGCTCGGTTGTTTTACACTAACTTAGTTTCATCAAAAGAGTCCTTTCACAATGACTCTCAAGCAATTTTTTATTTTGTTTTTTTTCCTTTTACCTGGAGAGTAAGATTTTCCATGGAGAGGTCCCAGCCACAACACCAAACTGCGACACCTCTGCTATCAATCCCAATCTAGAGGGCAGCTTGCCACCTTAGAACTTAAGGAGACAGCACACAGCAAAACTCGTCACCAACAGGACCCACCCTGAAAGATCCTGATTCAAGAACAACATCAGCTAAAATTCAGCCTGTCTTCTGAGCCACGAGACTGCAGGAGGGTTGTGTCATGGGTGAATCAGACAGGAAGAAAACGTGGAATAGGAGTCTTCTTTAAATTTCATAATGGCAACAACAAACATCTCTGCCCTTTGCTGACTGCACAGGACACATGAAGTCCTTAAGCTGCTAGTTGCCAAAGGCTGGGGGTTACCAGCAGGAAAAGTACAGGAATTACATGCCTTCTTTCAACATGTCTTCCTGGCCACTGACAGAAGAAGGATCCAGAGTTACACAGGATTCAGCTTGACCCAAAACAGCCCTTCTAATTCTCAGCAAGGAGCCAAGATATTCCACTGTCCAACTTAGAGGCTGATGGCATCATCAACCTTCCCTTCAGCTATTACCAAACCACAGCCCTTCCCTGAGGGCCAGATCTCTTGCTAGCACATGAGGAGGCAAGTCAGGAGTATGGAAAAACAGGTTCCCTAAAGATGAAGTTCTGCTTTGAAGCAGTGACTTAATTTGGGCAGATGAGAGAGAGGTGACTAGAGAGGGATGGATGTTTGTGCCTGGAACAAGAACAAGCAGAGGAAGTAGCTCAGTAAATGATATGATTTTAGGTATTTTTAGTAAGGTAATGTAGCTCTAAGAGCAAAACAAAGAAGAAAGAGAAAGAAACAACAGAAATCGGTTCAGCTTCAACCAACTACAGTGGAACCACACTGGTTCATCAAAGCAGGTTCCTGGCCACCTTATTGGGAGGCAGAATAAAGCCATTCCTAGAATCTCACTGACAGAAAGCCTAAGCCCAGGGTGGGACTGAGCCCACTCTGTCCCAGTGGATTTTAATCACACCCCACCAAGACATGTCCCTCTTGGTCCATCTGCTCCTGGTTGCTGCTGGGAACCCTCCCATCACCCCTGACTGCAAAAACAGCAGCTGCAATTAATAATGTGGGGACACTCTCAAATGCTCATCTTGGCAGCCATCTGGCTTCACATCACACATATCCCTGCCAGGCAAAGCAAAGGGTATTCATCTCCTGCTGCCAGCAGCTGAAGGATGGACTAAGACACAAGCAAGACTGATGTGAAACAAGAGACAGATTATAACCACGCAAGAAGCAGAGGGAGCGTGCTCAGCAATACATCCACGCAAACAAAAGGGGATCTGTCTTCCAGAAGCAACAACTGTGAGTTTGCATTCCCCGAGGGCCTATTTTGAACAATGCTCCATGAGCTCTCAATCACTCGTTTTGTCTATTTTCTCCTGTTTTTCCTACCATCGTCATTTTTGCTCATCTCAATTTCCCTTCTCCATGTTTTGAGTGCAAACAAACACAAGAAGTCAGATCTTTAACTGCTCTAATTTGGTGCAAATCCCTGGATGTCCATACAGCAAGGTTGATTTAACTCAGCCTTGTATCTTCAAAGGAGACTTTAACAGCAATTACAGGCCAGATGAGTAGGATTTCATTTTCTAATCAAGCCAGGTTAGCTCAATTCAGAAGTGCCAAATTTTGCCCAGCTGTGCCATTCCGCTCAGGGTTCTGCATTTTGTGCAAATGCTGGCAACACAACAGGAAAGAAATGAGAAAACACTTCCTGAGATCAGAACACTCGCTTGGACCCATGTTTGTACAGTACCTAGTGTAATAGGGACCTTGCCATACGTAAGGTTTTAGGATGTATGTTTTTAGGTCAGTATTTGAGATAACAGCCTCTATCAAATTAAGCATCTCATCCTACATCCACTGGTGAGAATTTGACCCCAAGATCTAAGATGAGTATCTTCTCTGCGTTGCAGAACACCACAAAGTTAACAATGTCAAACTCGGATGCAGCACTCGGTGTAATTTTAGTTCAGCTGCAGAATTTCACTGGGAATTTGAGAGGAGAGTTCTGGTCTCAGGCAGGCTGTAGGGGGGACTTGTCTGAGCCACATCAGCTTGACTTTCTGCCTGGCTCCCCACTTACTGTTCTGCACAGGAGAGGAGGGACCTTGCAAATGTCCTCCCCAGTGAGACTGCTCAGGCACCCACAGCTGCTGAGCCTTGCTCTGGTAAGCAGAGGTGGGCATCCAGGAAAGAACAAATGCAGGGAGCACCAAGGACTAAGCTGTTTGTCTGAAACATGCCAGCGTGAATCTTGATCTGAGCAAACTCAAGCCCATGGGATCTTAATGCCATTTTAAAGGGGATTAAGCAATGTGCAAAAAGGCATCACACACTTATTTTTTAAAATCCCGCCTGTGTCACATGAACCGCAAAACATCTAGCTTTTTAAAAAATAATAAAGTTGGCAAGGAAAAAAAACCCCACGTTTTTTATACAAACCTTTATTCATGAAAACATAGCAAGAAACAGAGCTGCCAACAGCCACACCTACACTCTCCTCTGAATTAGGTTTCTTCAGCATGTTAACATCCTTTCTCCCATACAGCTTTCCTGCTTGCAGTTTCTGAGACAGAATGAGGTTGCAAAGAGATTTCTATTACCATCACTTCCTTCCACGCACACTTCACTTTCACACTTTGTTTTCTCGTGCAGGGCTTGGGTTTCTTTTATTCTGTTTATTTTTTCTTCCTCGCCCGCTTAAGTTAAGACAACAACATTTTGTTCTGTGTTTCCACGGCTCTTCCATGGTGATTTGTTAATAATGTTGGGTTTGCAGTCAAAGGACTGGAAAGATAAAAAGTTGGCAGGCTGCTTCCCTCATTAGGGAACAGCTCTCAAGCGCTCCAGCGCCAGCCTATTAGCTGAATTATTCAACAGAAGAAAAAACACATGACAAATAAAAATAATAAAAAGCTACAAGAGTAGGGAGGAAAGGGCAGTTCATTGACTTTGGTGCTGTTGTAAAAGTCTGGCAGCATTCCTCAAAACTCATTTTGGGATTAAACCCGTCTAAGGAACTCCAGCAAGGCTGAATGGCTGCACAGCAGCAGACAGAAGCTGGCATTCATAATTCAGATATTGGAATGTATTGTTGCTGTCTTGAACTGATAATGAAGAAGCCCAAGGGGGCAATATTTCCAAAACCATAATGTACGGGATGTGTTTGTGTGCAGTTGGTGAGTAACTGGTGGTGTTGGAAATCTTCCATATCCAGCCACAGGCTTCAAGCATTGAAACAACTCACCATGAGGATACACAGTAACAGCTTGTGCGGCTGTGTTCTTCCTGTGTAATAAATACTGTGTAATTCAGAACAGCTCCACCACCCATGGGAGGGGAGTGTTGCCTGTATTGCCAACGCCAAGAGGAGCTGACATGTGGCATCTTGTGCCACAACAAAGCTGTGAACTGGACCCAAAACTCCGACGGGAAAGTCAAGATTGTCCAGCATTTGTTCTCGTGTAACCTAAAAAGAGGAAGTGCTTGATTCAGGCACAGAATTAGGCAGGGTGGTCAAGACCCTGAGGATCCTCATGGTGCTGGGGAATTGCATGCAAGTGGGCAAACCCAGGGTCTCAGTCTTAACTCCTGAGGGAGATGGCTAAGGACACAGCCTCTGGTGTGAGGTTTCCTCCACCTGAGAGGTAAAACAGAGTTGGTATCTTGGAGATTACTCCAGATTATGGACAAAGCCCTCCCTGGAGAAGTCAGTATGCAGACTGGATGGCACAGAAGAGTATGGACAACTGTCCATACTCCAGCAGCAGCAGGGACAGGGGAGGAGGGTGTGAGTTGAAGTACAGAAAGGGACTGTGTGATTTAGATATCAACTGGTAATCAAGAGTAGGAGAAATTTGGACTTGTAAAGCAAAAATACTCAAAAATTGGGAAGGAAAGAGGAAAAACACATATGAGATCTCCACTCTTCTTACAGCTGTCTATTACTTCCTGTGCTAAAGCAAAAGACATTTAGTTTTATAAAACTTCATAAGCTGTAAAGATCTGCTTATTTTAATTAGCATTCAATAGTAGGAAGGTAAAACCTGAATGTGGATCCTTTTGCTACTGCAGAGGCTGAAAGAGCAGCACTGCTGATGCAGCAGGCTACCACCCACACACTCCTTCCCAGGCAGGTTCTTCCTTTCACCCAGAAACACTGCATAAATAGATTTTTGTATATTTTTGTGAGGGGATTGGTCATACATTCTGTGTAAAAGTAATGTCAGTGAGGTGAGCCCCTGAAAGGAATCTGCACAGAAGCCAGAATTTTTATGCCATGGCTGTGCTGACAGGATAGGCTCTAACAAATGAGGAGAAATCAGGAACAATGGAATTCATCAAGCAATTAAATCACTTTAGCTGATGACCCAGACAGAAAGAGAAGTCGGGCAGTGAGAGCTGCTGAGGACACTGAGCCCTCACTTAGAAGAGGACCACAATATCCCAAGCATGGTGCTGAGCACCTCAGTAATGTAGCAGCACTGGAAGTCAATAGCAGACAGCACTGCTCTTAGGGAGCAATTAGAATTCTTGCTGTGAAAACTTGACCACTGGTCTATTGTTCTCAGAGGAGAGGAAAGGACTGGATTTGCAGAAGCAAGTTAGTGGCTGCAGACACCAAGATACCAGAGAAATCATAACACAGTCAGGTGAGAGATTTCTGTGGATCAGGGAGGCATCAGGGTGGTGTGTAAGGCAGTGACATGCCTTGGAGCACACTGCTGGAACCAGAGCGGGGGATTTCCCACCCAAAGGGCTCCGTGCGTTTACCTGGACATGCAAGGGCTGAAAAGGAATGTGATTACAAGGAGTAACATTAAGGAAAGTACAGATGTTTGCACTGGAAGATGAAGTCATTGCACGAACCAAGGGGAGAGAGTGGCTACAGATGTGTTCAGATGTCCCCTTCAGGGAACAGCTCCCTCACCCTTCTCAGCAGCCCAAGCCTTTCGTGGCCTCTGTACATGGCTTTGAAGGTGGGAAAGGCAAGCAGCCCTGGCTCCCCACACACAAATGGAGCTGGAGGGTTTGCATCACTTCCAGCCCTGCAAAGAAGGAAAGGGAAACCGTAAGAAACAGGCTGAACAGATGGAGCAGCTTTTCTTGGAGCAGCTCCAGTGCCAGCTTAGTGTCTTCCCCAGAGACTCCCTAGAATCACCATCCTTTGGGATAACACGTGGAAGGAAAGCACACCAAATACTATCAGGGTCGCTTTCAGATGACAGTGTTTGGTGAATGCTTGCAATGCTACACTGATGATAGCTGGTATTTCCACATCAAGGCAACCAGTCCAAGCTGCAATGTGATTTCCTAAAAATCACACTCATCACCCCAGTTTTTCTAGAATCAAAAGTGAATTGGCCAAAATGGCTTCAAATACTTGGTTGAGACTTCTGTAAATTCCTCCACTGAATCAACAAAGCAGGAGAGGAACTGTTGGTGCTGAGGAATGCATGGCTTTGCCATTGATTAAAGTAAAGGCCTTGCTGCTCCACACACCTCAGGCAATGCTTTTAGCAGTAGGAAGTGTGCTGACATGGTTCAACAAAGGGTAATTAATCAAAAGCCAGTGTAATTGAATACTCCCACTGCTGCTCAATTAATCTGATCACTTCCCCTATAAATTCACCATCGCAGCCTGTGACTGCAGCAGACCTCATTTATATGCCAGCAAGGTTTCCAGCCAGGATCAGACAGACTGTTCTGGCACTTCCAGCCCTAGCCTTAGGGCTGTGTTCATGCCACCAGCACAGATAGCACTGCTGGCTTCCTGCAATGCAACTGCACGGGCAAACCAGCAGCACATGTGGTGAAAAATAGCAGGATGCAGGCCTGCAAAGCTGCCCAAGTGGTTTAGGCCTGAAGTGAAAAGAAGTGGAATAGTAAAACCTTGTAGGGCCCTCGTGATATTTCCTGCAGGAGTTGGAGCCTGTTCCAATTTGAAGTAAAATTTGAAGTAAATTGTTGAGAACGGGGCAGTTTCACAGCTGCCCTTCCTTGCACTGCAATGGAGCTGAGAGCAGGTGTGGGGGTGGGAGGGAACACACTCTGTGCTGATGAAACACCACAAAAATGGCTTTGCAGGGCATCACGGCACTGTGAGACAGTTTAAGGCAGGTCATGAGGAAAAGCTGGATCCAGCTGCTGCTGGGAGGACATGTGGGGGATAAACGGGACCTTCCCAGGCCAGGGGTGACACAGTCCCTTCACAAAACACAGCAGATATCATGTTGTGGATGGCGTCTTCCACTTAGCTTGGAGAGCATTGGCAGACTGCTTTAAACACAGTTTGAAGAGACCCAAATTAGGTGAAGAGTTCTCTGCAGAGCCCCAAAAATATGACACAGCTCGATATAAGAGGAAATCAGCCAGAGTGGGACCATCACTTGCTGGAGTCTGTTGGAAGCTTTCTCTGTACCAGAGCTTGATGCTTACAATGAGCACAGAAAGCATTTGGTCCAAAGAAGTTTTTCATGGCAGGAATATATATTTTTCTCTGAAAACAGCACGTCCCCATGGATAATGTCACACGGAACACAATACTCACTTGTGAATTATTGAAAGGAATCCACTCCTGGATCATCCCAGCAGTGTCGAGTGCAGCCAGTTCTGCCCACTCCTCTCCACCACCACTTGCCTCAGCCCAATACAACCTCTCTGATAGAGGAGAAAAGCCAATCTGCTTCATCCACCACCAGCACCAGAAGTCCCGGGATCGTTACTGCCACCAACAAAATCCCTGGACAAAGCTCAGTGACAAGCAGGACTCCCCACACAGGTCTCCAGCAAGCAGCTATGGAACTCTTATGAGTTGTCTCAACATTTCACTCCTCTGCAGGCTGCAGAGGCCATGGAAAGTCTGCAGGAGCAACCCCTGGCTGAGCAAGTGGATCTAGAGCTGCTGCAAGAAGAACATCAGGGTGAAAAATAGGATAAAACAATGGAATTTTTAAAAAGGAGCAGGAAATAGATGAGGCAGCTCTGCTTCCTCCACAAGTAGCCTGGAGCTGGGTGTAGGTGTTAGGATTGTTAAGGTAGCTGACGAGAAAAACTCTCAAGTCCAGAGGGTGATGATTTTGGGCAAGGGAACAATGGGGGAAGCAAGATTCACATCCATACACATACAGAGTGTTGCCTCAGAACTGGCCACAGGGTTTTGGTCAGATGTGGTGTCAGTTAGGTGATGAGCTTTGTTCCGGGCCAAACAGAAAGCAAAAACATAAAGCATCTGCTTCCAAGCTCCTCTGTACCCTCTGCCACGCAGAGTCCCTGATCTCGCCCTGCTTCTTGCTTAGCAAAACATTTCAGGAGGCCCAATTCCCCCTTCCCTCCCACTCCACGCAGAGTCAGAGCAAAGCTGCTGAACTGGGGCTGCTTGTCACCCTGCCAAATTTTGCTAACCAATCTTAGTGTGAAAGCAGCTGACAGGCAGCAACAGAAAATCCAGTGTCAAATTAATTAGCTGGAAGGGACCCAGCAACACACTGATACTGTGGCTCACAACCACTGGATGAGTCAATTCCCATCTCAGTATTACAGATGTTGGACTGGGTGCAGAGTCCAATTCCCTGAACCAGCCCATGCCACCCAGTCCCCACAAAACAACCTAAAGATGAAGCATCTGTTTTAGAGTTGGGGGGTTTTCTCCCCCATGGGAAAGGGATTTGTGTCTCAGTGACAGCTCTCCCCAAACTCAAAATAGCTTTTTTTTTTCCCCTCTCCAAAAAATGCCAGTGAAATGCCACCATTGGTTTCACAACTTTTTTGTTTTCTTCCCAGGGAAGTGAATTTCTGTGCTTGGAGCATTTTAAATGTTCTGATGGAGCATGGCAGGGGTAACTAAACACAAATCTCATGGGAGGGAGGGAAAGAGGAAGGAAGGAAGGAAATAAGCAAATACTTCTTTAGGATTGTCAAGCCTTTCAGTTACTATGGCAGTATGTTTCCATGGAAGCCAAATTCGAAGCCTGTTGCTGCCACTGGAGTGGCCCGAAGAAAATTATTAGTTTTGAAAATTAACAAAGCTACTCACTACCTTAAAAGCCAACCCACCCACAGCCCTCCAAATAACAAAGGCATCTTTGCATCCCAGATAAAGGATTCAACAAACACGTGGGGAAGGAAGAGAGAGCAGAAAAAATACCACACAATGAGAAATAGCAGCTTCCTTTTATGCAACCAACAATGCAGAAACCATGCTCATAAGCACAAGGCTGAATGCACTTTGTGAAATATTGCACATAAAGGTCAGCAAAATCCTACAGAGCATCCTGTGCCTCTGGCTCCCTAGGGGACAGAAAGGGGGTGCTTTGAGACCAGTGATGCTTGGTTGTCATTTGTTTGAAATTATTTCCCCATAAATCACGCTGATGGCTCTCCCTTGATGTTCTGACCCACCTCCCAGGAAAGCCGTGGGGAGGGAAAGCAGAATTTTCCTGTGGGTTGCCTAATCAACATTAAAGCCCAGCTTGGCTGCTTTGATGCTCTCCTTGCTGGTTAGAACATCCTTCTGAATTCTCAAAAGCCACCTTTTGCCTTACTGACCCCCCATTTCCTCACCAAAAAGACATTTTCCCATAATTTTTCAGAAGCCAGGGTGCCCACATAGTGTAGTTTATCACCTGCAGCTGAAAAAGGCTGGCACAGATTCAGCCCTTTCCAAAGGGGTGGCACTGGGAGTCACTGATGAAGCAGACGTTCCACGGGCTGCCAAACCAGACACTTGCAGGCAACACAAGCAAACCCAGCCCCGACTCAGAGGGACAGATCCCAGAGTCTCTCATTTAGGGACTTTCCACCTAGAAGCAAGAGCCTCTTCCTCACTGACATGAAAAGAGCTTCATGAAGGCCTTCCAAATTACACCTCTGGGGATAACACACCTGAAGAAAGCTGAACTCTCAGTGAAAGGGAAAGATCAGAGGGAAGGAGGCACCTGCTGGCAAAGAAGGATCTAAGACCTGCACCACTGACACGTCACTCCTGTACCCCTGCCACAAGGTCTCCTGTGCTCTCTGCTACCTCTCTTGCCCAGGAGGACGAGGGAAGGAGAAGGAGATCATTTTAGAGCACAGTTCAAACAAAGCATTTGATGTGAACATGGCAGATTTCCTTTGAAAGAAAGATGAGTACAAATAAAGAGTCTGGCACCTGGTCGGGGATTCCTGCTCTGTTCACATTTCACTCAAGGCACGAGCTGCCCAGAGCACTGGGAGTGCTGCATCCCACCTCTCCAGCAAAACAACCCTCCCCACCCAAAAGCCACAGATCTCCAAAGAAACTAAAAAAATACTCTGCAAGAGGCACTCAGAACCACATGAGAGGAGAACAACTGGCTTAAGTTAATACCTCTTCCCTGTTTGGGGTGGTTCTCAGTTCCCAGAGAAAGAAATCTGGGATCAGGGACTGATGAATTAATAGAAGGAGGTATGCCTAATCTTCAGAGACTTCCACTGTCTTAAATCCATGTCACACAAAGAAGTAATTCTCTATTCTTCTGTGTCATCAAAAATCAAGAGGAAAAAAAACCACAAAGAACTGCCAAATGTGATAAATACATAACTTAGAGCATTTTAATTAAAAAAGCAAAATACATTTCATAATTCATCAGCTGGCACAATGTATAAAAACCTGTAAATAACAACTTTAATATTAGTCACAAAATACAGCAGGTTTTATAAAAATAGCTGTATGCACACCAATAAAAGGTAATGTAAAACCATTCTGAATAGGCCATGCAAAGACATTCAGCTTTGACCTCTTAATTTCCAAGTGCTTGTTGCATCTGCTACTTTACTCCTTCTCACTCTGCTTGGGAGGGTTTTGTGGTGGCAATTGGAGGCCTCCATCCCCCCTGCACACAAAGCCCTGGCAAAGGATTTCAGAAAGGGCTGACAAGTTAAGGTGCATCATGGGCATCTAAGTGGCCCAATTTTCACAGCTTATGTTTCAGAAAGTGCTCAACATCCCTGTCCTTCTCCATGGACCTCCTCTTGGTCACTTAAAATCTTCAGCCTTTCAGCCAGAACCCTTCCAAATTATTCCTGACTCTGGTGCACCACAGTATTGAAACTGGAAGCAAAAATCTGCACACCCAGCCTGAGATCACTGCAGGAGACAGAATGCAATGGCTGCAGCACCATTTTTGTACAAATGTACCTCTGCAGTTGGCATTTCTAAATTATTCACACACCAAAATTCACTGAAGTCTGTCCATTCACATCTGGAACTCCAGGTAGGACACACAACAGCTCACAGAGAAATACAAGTTTACAGAAAGGAAGGTATAGCTGAGGATAGCATTAATATAATAAAACCCGACATTAATATTAAAAAATCTAGTTAATAGTAAATATAACCTGTTACATAAACAGTCTGTTATACTGTGGTTATCAGATTTAAGAACGTAACTATTTGAAGGGGACATAATGGACAACAAACTCCAGAAAATGAAAAAAAGAGATGGTATGGAGTACATTATAGATAAGAGCAAAAGAGATGTCAGCTAATAACCCCATCCCTCCCAATTTCCACCCCACATGCTAACACAGAAACTATCAACTGCACAAAAAAACCTATCCACTTCTCTCCATCTCTGGAAGCATGAGCAGTCCTTGCACCTTTACAGTACCATCCCCATTCAATTTAAGCCAAACAGGGGTAATGGAGACAGAGACGTACCCACTCATCATCTTCAATTCCTGAGTCTACAGAAATAGAGGAGGGTGGAAAACAATCCCTAGTGCTGCCACTAACAGCAGCACGTTCACATGTGCCACCAAGGAGAGCAGCCATTGGCAGGGAGAGGCTTGATGCTCTGCTGGGCAAAGTGTGGGGTTTTTTCTGACGTTTTCAAGTTTGCACTTTGAACCGTGCTCTTCTAAGGAGAAAACGAGGAAAACTTAGTGATTTATCACCTCAGCTAATAGAGCAGCAAATCCACCGTCTGCAGTTTAAAAAAAATCAGTTAAATTATCTTAATGCACTAAATCTGACAGGCAAAAAACATTCCATAAAAAGCCGTCCCCTTAAAAGTTAGAAGTCACATCACAAGAGCAAGCTTCTAATCAAAATGTCAGAAGCAGAGCAGCTTTTATCAGCGCTGAAAATCCAAATAAGAACACGGGCTGATCTCGCCAGCCAGAGCCGGAAAGACCTTTAAAAGGCCTTGTGGGGCACTGGCTGGAAGTCGCTGTTTTTGGTGGCGTGGGCCATTGCCCTGCGCTTGGCGAGGCGGGATTTGGACGGAGGAGAAAGTTTCATGGAGCACACGGCGTGGGCAGCGCCGTCCTGCTCCGCGCTCAGCTCGCTCTCGTGCTGGGACAGCTGGCGGTTCAGGGCTATGGCCTCGGCAGCAAAGAGGGTCAGGTCCTTCGTGCTACTGTTCCTGACAAGGGGAAACAATAAAAAAAAAGGAGGAAGCAGTTCCAACACGGTCACTTCACCCACTTACCCTCACAGCGGAGTGTCTATTCCCAGGCATGTTTATTTCTTCTAGCAAAACATGGATGCAGCAGGCAAAATGACCAGTTATATTTGCATCTATCCTCAAGGAGAGGACCAGCAGCACAGGACAAAAAGCACTCCAGGATTTTGGAAACATCCACAGTTCTAAGTCCTCCTTTGGCCAAGGACTTCCAATGTAAACCCAGGAAGTCACCTGAGATGTCATCCTCTATTTCTACATGCTCTCAAAGGATGGGCACATGGGGCAATACTGCTGTCTTTCTTCAGAGAGCTGCAGTCCCACTGTAACTGCACCTCTGGCTTAAGGAAGTACATTCCTGATGGGAAGAACCAGCTGGAATCGCCAGCAGCAGACATGGAAATAGAAACAGACGTGTGACTCAGGCTCTCTGGCATACAGAATCTCCCACCAAATCACCTCCAATGAGGCTTGCCCTGCTCACAGTAATGGATACTGTGATTACCACCAACTACAACGAAAGTCAGCTCTCAGTCTGTGTTTATGATGATTATTCACCCACCAGAAAGCAGACTCTTTGGGTAACACACGCCTTTATGCCTTTTTCTCCCCCTCCCAGGCAGCAAGCTGACAAAAACCATCATTATTTTCTGTCTAAGACTAACACTGCACTGCAGGAACCCCCTCTAATGCTTTTCCCACAAACAAGCAAGATTAGATCATAAAGCAAAATTCAGAGATTTAATATTTCTGATGTTCTTAACAAAATTAGTGCTGCACTTTTATGAAGTTCCATTCTCAACCAGGGATGTTACCCCCTAATTTGTCAACTCCTATCTCTCACCCATTACTTCAGTAACTATTCTTGGCCAAGTGTACATTTAGAAAATAAATCCTACCTTTGAAGAACTTGAGGGGTAGGCAATCCCCTTTCAGGAGCCTGCTAGAAGAAGCAGTTAAGAAAAGTTACTTGCATGTTGGCAGGTGGGGACCAAGCTTTCCCACGAGTGACAAAAACCAGGCTACTCCCCCAAATCTTTGTACAACTAACAGATATTGCAAATAGAGTAATTCACTGTGGGCTTATAAATCACTGTTTGTTTGCAAAACATATTTCATGATCTGTCTCCCCACACAAGAAGATTTCACAGCTTGTAGGTATACGACTACAGCTTTGGAAGCTCTCCAGAGGGTCTATTCCTTCTTTCCTGAACTGGGAACTGAAGGAAAAAGAGGACACTGCTGTTCTTTTATAAACATATTTACCAGCATTGTGCATTACTGTATTAACACAATAATTTGTGTACTGCAGTGCTTGGTATTCACAAGAAAGCCATTTAAAATGCACAAAGCAATAATTAAACAAAACAAACACTTAAAGATTGACAGATTAATCCAAATATTTACCACACAGAAAAAATAAAGCCACTGTGTATCATTTAATTAATCAAGATATGAGCACAAAAATACACAATGACTCTAATAAAAGTTGTGAGACAGGGAACAGGTTATTTTGTCACTCTGAAAGAATAATAATCCTTAAAATAATACGAAGGGGGATACGTACTCCTTGAACCCATGAATGTTGCAAAACTTGAGCAGCACTAAGTCGTTCTTTGGCATCACAAACCAGCAGCTTTGAGATGAGGTCTTTGGCCTCAGAGGATATATGTGACCAGTCCTTGTCGGGAAATTCATACTTGCCTTCTTGAATGCTCTCAAAAAGTTTGTTCTAGTAAAGGAAAATTTTTTAAATTGAAATACACTGCAACCAGAAGGCTTCTTAGGTGAGACTCTTCTCACTCAAATTCACTAATGTGGAGGGCGACTACTAAAACCATCCTGTCTCCTTATGGAGTCAATGGAGAGTGACAGGCAGCTCCAGAGAGTGATTCAGTGCATCCTGAGATGAACACAACATGCTGTCTGCTGAACACGCTTTTCCCCTCATCACCCCACCCATAACAGGGCAGCTAAAACACTTGGTTTTCAGAAAGAATAAATGCAGGTCCTGCATGGTGACTCTCCCAGGACTCTTACCGGAGGAACTGTGGCAACTACCACAAACCAGATCGAGGATTCCAGGACACAGGAGGACTGCAGGGCGGGGGAGAGGATGAGGAGAAGCTGAGATCTCACAACAGGAGGAATCAGAGGCAGTTGCCCAACCTTACTTTAGAAAGTGGGATCACTCAACTTCGATACTACCACGCCCACTTCTCAGTGACAGACCATCCTCCCATCTACCTTCCTGGGTCAGACACAGCTCTCCACTGCGGACATTAAGGCACGTCCTACACCCAAAGCTCACAGGCCAACTCTGCACTCCCCACACGCCCAGGACGTGCACGTTCACCTGGCAAACTCTGCAGACTTCTCCTCTGTCCCAGCCACAGTCCGTGCCGCAGTTGCCCACGAACGGGGGGTAACCACTGAGCATGATGTACAGGATCACTCCCAGGCTCCACAGGTCACACCTCTTGTCGTAGAACGTGGCCTCCTCCATGAAGACTTCCACCACTTCGGGTGCCATGTACTCTGCAGAGCCACACTACAACACCGAATCCAAGCAAGTTTTCAAAGGGAGGGTCACATCAAAACAAGACTCAGGCTTATCATTTTCCCCTCTTTATAGCAAGTGGCTTGGTCTAAAAGCAGAATCAGGCATCAAGGACTACTGAAGTTTCCTGCTGGCTTTCACTGCAGGGTCTGATTTTGAAAAGCTATAACCCAACTGATGCATTCCCACCAAAGAATTGCCAAGAGCTTTGAAACATTCTCTGAGCATATTGCCTAGGAAAAAATTAACACATTTCAGGAATATAGAGTACAGAGACCTAACAGAAGGCAAAGGAGTTCCCACTGTTCTTTAGCAGCATTATAAATTGTTCTGTATGACTGTGATCCTTTAATCCAAGGTCAAAATATTAATTTACATCTTCCAGGTTTTTAAATCTTATCCTTTAGTTATCAGACTTTTCAGAAAGTAAATAAGTGTATCACGGGAGGTGATTTCTGTAAGACTCCTGCAACACTGTCAGATTTTTCTTTCACAGTGAAAGGCAAAAGCATAGGACTGCAGTTTTTCAAACTAATGTGTATCATAAAGCCACGTGCTGATTACAGAGCTTGCACTCCCCTTAGCACATTGGCTTAGCTACAGAACCCAAACATGGGGAAACCAACACAAACATGAAGAAATGAACACACAACTAAGGTTCAAAGTCTGTCCATAAGCACACAAAAAGTTTCCCCATTTGATTGTGTAAGAGATGAGCAGGAAAATGTGTTGCTGGCCAACAGGAGAATTAACACTGTGAGCTCCTGTGTTTATGTATATTTGTTCTGTCACTGGGAAAGCAAGACAGTATTTATCACACATACACTCACTTGAAACGAACTATCCAGCACTGGGATAGTTCAGATAGTGGCAGTAAGCTCTTTGGAAGCTCTCCTCTGGAGATAAGAAAAATTAGTTTATGGTAGAACAAAAAAAATAACACAAAGCCACTCTAGGTCTCTCACCGGCGTTGTTAATTCAGGAGTGGTTATCGGAGTACACGCACTGTTCAGCTTCACCCCACTACCAAGATCAAAGTCACATATTTTCACTGGTGATATCTAAAAAAAACAAGAGGTCAGGAAGACTGGGATTAACACAAGATATACAGATACATATATATATATGAAGTGGAAAACCCCAGGACAGGGTCCCTAGTGAGACCCAGTCTCTTACAGACATCTCCCACTTTTGCATTCACCTGCTCTGTCCCAGCTGTACCCACACCACCACCATCTAACCCTGTCACATTATTTTTTAAATTTGGTCAGGCAAGTGCCAGTACACATTGGGGCACTTTGGAAATTGGTCATATAATGTGATCAGCTGGCCTCTAAATGCTGCGTGTCCATCTGGGTACTGGCTCAGAACAGATGAGGCGCTACGGTGTCACTGCCATGCCCTAAGGCCAGTTGGCTTTTTATCTCTTAGCCAGATGTTCACATTTTCACAGCTCAAAGAAGAATTCGGTATCTTTTAAGCTTCAGTTCTGTTAAATTTAGTTGAAGTTCACTAATGGGTTCAAAAGTTTTCAAGGAAAGAAGAAACACAAGGACTGTTTTTGAAAACCAAGTTTAAAAAAACACAGTTCAGAAGGTTAAGAGACCAGAGCAGCACCTTTTCTGGAGACTCACACAGGATGTTTTCAGGCTTCAGGTCCCTGTGAGCAATACCTAAATAGAGAATACAAATGTTCATTAGAAAGGATACTCTCCTGTTTTATTTCTCATAATTCTCTTTATTTGAAGGTGACCTGGGAAATATCCTAGGTCTGAGCATGCTACACAAACTTGCCCCTCAAAGATAATAATTTAAAGTGTGTCTGTTAAAAGTCACTGTTGCATCCTGCTATACCTTTATCATCCTTAACTGTACATTAGAGTCTGTCAAGCAAATAAGAACCTGCTAACACTGGAACTTTCTGTTAGCCAAAATTAATTATGTTAATTAAAGTCAGCTGATTGAGATGACTCAACTGAAGGAAAGTTTAATTGTTTACACAGTTTAATCAAAAGATTTTTGTGCCTTCTACAGCAAAGTCCTGCTTTCCAGATGAATCAGTTGGTTTGCTGAACTCCTACCAGAACAGACAATACTTGAGGCACTGTCCCCTGCAAAAAAATCCCAAGCTCCCAGATGAAAATATCCCTTTGATAAACATACTCATTGCTGAAAGAAATGAAAAGTTAAAGGTTCAGTTGGAGATGCAGAAGAAAAGCTGAAGAAAAAGAACCAAAGGGCTTCTTCATTCAACTGCTATCTGAATAGGCAAACTTAACAGGGAAGCACGAAGTTATCTGTGTAATTCACATGCAAAGGTGGTTCTGTGTTGTAAAGCAGTTCTTCGAATGCCTAAACACACAATTTCTGGAAGTTCTCCATTTAATATGATCAAACTCAATTGGAAGGTAGAAAATGAGAGGGGAAAAAAAATCAAATCAAATGAGCAACTTGGCTGTAATTTAACTGCAGTCTAGCCTTGATTTAGAAAAATTACACTCCAAGGACACATGATACTGCTTCAGAGTACGAGAAGGAAAATCCCAGCAAACTCCAGGTAAGGGAATTTTTAATGTCTCTTCTTCAGCACACTCCACAAGACGTGACTTAAAATATAACAGCAGGTCACCAACCTAAAGAATCAGAGCATTCCCAATAATGCAGCTCACATGGCTCTGGCACAAAAGATGGCAAAATGAACCCAGCGAGGTGGCCTGTGATGACATTTACAACAAGGCTGATGAAACTCCCAACAGTTGGCTTGGCTTGCAATGGGAAAGTCAGCAGTGTCTTTTTGTATTGTTTGAATTCAAATGTCTGATTATGTAACATTTTATTTTGCAGTTGCACAGAGCGCTGAGAAAACAACTGCCGTTAAACACCCCTCCCGTTGATTATTAGCAATAAAGCACACACATCCCAAGTGGGTGTAAGGCAATATTATCATCCAGCTGAGTTTTAAACTACTCCTGGTAAAAGAATTAGTTGTCCTCATTCAAATTTTTTAAAAGCATTTAGCTATTGCACTTCACCATTAAGCTGTGCAATAAAACTGCTTTAATTTCCTGTTTACTTTAGTGTTCTGTATCCTACTTACTAATTATTTTAATGTCACACGGAAGAACCATAAAGACAACAATAAAATGAAAGGGGATGGATGTTGCTGTAGCTGATTCTGCAAGCCATGTCCCCACTGTACCAGTTCACAGCAAACAACAAGAAAGCAGATTGCTGCTCTACAGCCATTTTAATGAATCACTCTTCTCTTGTTTGGGAAAAGGGGAATTAAAACTAAAAGCTGAGAGAGAACTACAAAAAGGTATTAGCTGAGTTGATGTTAAACGTCCTTGAATAGGATACCTAGACTTTCAGCTGTTAGGAAACCCACTATAGCCCTAACGGAGCAAATATGAATTTTTCCACATATTCACCCTAACTTTCCTAAGCTGCCCCATATCCCAAAGCAAAATCTTCTAAATACAGGTATTCAAGAAGTATCTTCTCTAAAGATTTAAAGTTGAGTTATTGCATAGACAGGCTACGAAGATTACCAAATACCTCAGTCCAAACTAAATTTGGTTTCACGTTCAAATTAACTTCTCCTAACAGTCACAACATGTGACAAGATCCATATTCCTCAAGCTTACCTCTTTATTCCCTATGCATTGCTACACTTTTCTTTTAAATGGGTTCAACCTGTTGAGGTACCAGTGCCGTGACTCCAACTCAGCACATAAACAACCCTATGGCTTAAAAGTACAGACTACAACTAAACATTTATTGAACTGGGGCCAGTACTGAACAGCTTAGGCAGCAAATGCAGATCTGCTGAGACCTACCAGGCTAATCAGAATGGCAAAAAGGAAGAGAAAAATGTACCAAGATAAATAACCAATAAACAGCCTGCAGTTACATGCCATTCTGATCAGAGGTAGTCACTATCACATTAAGCTGCAAGGCCAGATAATCATGACATAGGAAAGACTCCAAAGGTATCCATCACATTCAGCACGAAAATATACTCTGGGAAGACTATAATGCACAAAAATTTTGAACTGATCCAATAGTACTCTCAAGTAGAAAAATATGCAGAAAAACACCTAAACATAAAAAAACCCCTCTGCAAACAACAGCTTTTAAATATAAGCAAATTCCAAATGAATTGAGGACACCTTCAAATAAGGACTATGGTTCACTTGGGTCTCTCAATTTAACAGTGGGAGTCTAAATACAGAGACTAAAAGCTACCACATACAAATGGTCTTGTAACCAATAGAAATTTTGAGTAATTACAAAACACTAACTCTGATGAACTGAAAGAGGAGGAAATTAACAGGAATATTAGCTCTCCTTTGAGTAACCTTTACATGGTACCTTATGTAACAGGAACAAACAAACTCAACTCTAATGTTAATTCTCCCTGGATGCTGATTTAACTTTTCTTCTTGAAAAGGCTACTCCCTCTTAACACAGCCACTTACTTAAAGTAACACCTTATGAAAATAATATTATAGAGGAAAACAGCTTAAGTCATCTGGCATTGCTGTAAATAGAAACACTAGCAAAAGCTGACTACTTATGTGCTTCATAACCTAAGTGTACAATATCAACTAGTAAAGATGGAGGCAGCCTTCTCTTACCTTTTGTATGAAGAAAATCCAGAGCAGAGGCAATGTCTCTCACCACTTTGCTTGCTTCTCGTTCATTGAAGTGCTTCCTCTTCTGTATATGGGCCAGGATTGAACCTGTCAGAGGAACAGGTGAAAGGGAAAAACCTCAGTAGGAATGTTGAACTACTTCCAAGGATCGTGAATCCATAACCTCTTTTTCACACTTTATAACAGCCTTTCACAGCAGGCAACTTCTGTGGAACAAAGAGGGGGATGACTAAGAAGAAAAAGGCACAGCTGAGCAGCTTCAACACTTAAGTGTGCTGGCACACAATTTTCAAACAGTGTAGCTCTAGTTTAAGCACAGCATGAGAGGCAATCACTTTTTACTGCCCCAGCACATGACTGCTCTGTTTTCCACACACTGTGACAGTAGAGACTTGCAAATAGCACTGGTAAAACTGAAACATCAGCTAAGGAGGTACATAAACACTTCAGTAAAACCCCACCTACCCCAGGTCACAGGTGGCCATGCTCAAACTCTCCTCACTTTGTGCAATGTCACCACTGAAGCCCTGCCCTGAAAGTCAAGTATACAAGTTTTGTGCCTCAACACCATCAAAGTAAAAGGAGATTCGACCTTTAAATACATATTAAATTTCCCACTGACATCAAGGCAAGGCTCATACTCTGACTTAAGGCAAAATTTGCCCAGGGATATGAAATCTGACAAAAGACCCCTAAATTAAAACATACTGAAGGGCTGGAAGCCTGCAGGCAGAGCCTCCCTGGTATCCCTTTAACAAAGAATAAAGGGAGGTTTGATTCCTTATCTTCTTTCAGTGATTCAATCAATCTTCTCAAAAGATTAAAAATATCTTTAAAAAACCAATTACATGTAGTCCACAGAGATCCAAGCTTCCCAAATAGCCTTACTACTGCCTCCTTTTTCTTATTCAGAAAGGTATATTTGTAAAAGCAATCAGGCAAAGAAATTCAAGAAGTAGCTGCCATTCGTTATTAGTCCCAGCACACTAAACATGTTCTGTCTCAGGTGATTTCACTTTTATTCTTCAGTTCTAGATGTGGAAGGAAATCTCCCATGGGTTCATTCCTATTCTTATACCATCAATGCTACTGCCACCCCTCCACAGTGAGGATTCAAAGGGAAGAGGAAGGACAATCAAAGAGAAGCGAGATGGAAAAAGGCTCCTCGGATATGCACAGTCATGCTGTGTCAGATGCATGGAAAAAGGCCACTTTGGACCAGATTATTAGATTTCAAACACATAAATTACAAATACAGAAGTTTTCCCTTGCCAAAACCAACACGTTTCTAGTTTGCTGCAGATTTCTTGAGGGCACAAAGTTCAAAGGGTTTTCCTGGTACAGCTTTTCTTTGCACCTTTAGACAGCAGTAACAGTTCTCTAAAGTTTCCATCCATGTGGAAAAGACCCCACACTGCAGGAAACAATACTGAAGTGCTCACTTCACTCAGCAGGTTTATTTCAAATTACCTTTCTGAATTGAACTGATGTTCAAACTCTCTCAGATAAGAATTATATCAATAACAATGAAAACATACTCTACTGACTTTATATTCAGCCCACATAGAGAATTCTCACAAAGAAACAATAGCAGGGCACTCCTGCCACAGTTGTTCCTACCTCTCCAGTATTCATCAGAGAGAAAGCATCATATAGCACCTCTCAAAATGCATTTTAGAGGGGGAAAAAAAAGAGGAAAAGACTCTTAAATCATGCAAGTTCAATTATAAAATGCTGTCAGACAAGGATATTAAAGGTCTTCTGCACATCATAGTGAACTGAACACAGATAAAACACCAGCAGAGCTCCTTCAGTTACCACAGCTACCAGAAGGCAAAGTTGAAAATGGAAAGCCCAAATTATGCTCCAACACTAAGCAACACCAGTCTCTGAGACTGCAGTTATTAAAGTAAGGCTTGCATTGAAGATTAATGCAAGATTAACTGAAGATTAATAAGATTCTCATTCTTGCCAACCATGCCACTCACATCAGAATCTGTAGTGCAGACCTGACCCACAATTCACATTAATTCTTCAAACCCATATACCTACCACTTCAAGTAGTGGGGTTTTTCTAAGAGAAAACTAGCCTCAGCCCTAGTTGACCACTGTAAAAACAGCAGCTAAGAGGGAAGGAGCAGCATTATTATCCTCTCAGCAGCCATGCAGGTGCACTGACAACAACAGTCTCACAGCCAAAGAAGAGGGTTAACTAATGGACTAATGTGGAGATGAGAAAAAAGACCAATGCAGATTCATCTCAAACAAGCCCTATGACAGCTGATCTGTCAGAGAATTCTGTGCATTAAAACAAAGTGTTATAGGAAAACACAATTAAAAGATGCAGTAATTTTGAGAGAAGTTAAACAAAAGCTTTTACTTAAGAAACACACACATCCATCTCTTTTAAAAATACTTCTGCAACTATGCAGAAAGAATTTGTATTTCTTGCACATACAGGTTGCTCCTGGAAACCTTCTTGACCACAGACAATAGATGATGTTCTCTGGACAGAGGTATCCTCCAGATGCGCGGTTTTGCTTTGAGGGGTTGGCCACACTTAACTCATGGCTTTGCACAGCCATGCAATTAGTGGGTACTGTAATTACACTCAGTGCAGAGAAATGTGAGAGTCCACAAAGTGCTTGATGCAGCTTTCTCATTCCCCAGGTGAGTGGGAAGTGCTGCAGCCCAGTGACCACTCACGCTCACCTGATGGGCTCTCAAACACCCAGAAGCACAACTGGTTCTCAGCAACACCAGGCACAAGCAAGACGATTTTCCTAACTGTTCCAGGAGCTTCAGGAAACAAAGTCAATCCCACATCAAGGGAAAACTCTACTGGTGGGTATACAGATGCTGCACTAGGATCATGCACAACACCTGACATACTGTGTGTCTCCCCCTGCCTGAAGGTACTGTGACCTACCATATTTCAAACCTTCCACTTTAATAGAGCTGACATTTCCATCACTCAGCTACAGAAAGGGATTGCAAATGCATGACCAAACCCATCAATACCCAGGAATAACCATACTTCAAGCTTTGTATAATATTCCTCTACCTCTTGCCTTGAAATTCTCAAGCATTTCACATAGGCTCTTCACTTACTACTTTAAAACACTGAGACAAACAGGAACCAAAATGATTCTGTGAACAAAGGCACAGTTTCTGCACAGTACCTCCTCGCAGCTTCTCAAAGACAAGGTAGTATCTCGTGTCATCTTCAAAAAATTCTATTAACTCCAAAATGTTCCTTTAAAAAAAGAAACAAAAAAAAGAAATAGAAGAAACAAGCACAGAGTGTACACACAGCAATAACGAGTTTCAGCATGGATAAATAGGAAGTGCCAGAAGTAACAAAAAACACAGGTTCTAGTTAAACAAGTTGCTATGGTTGCCTATGGCATTGAAAACACATTTCCAACTTACACTTTAAATTTAAGCACAGGAAACAGGCCAAACACCAAGCTCAGACAGGATTGTGAGAGTTCTGCTCCTGCTCAATTGACAGGAAGATAACTGGTAGTAGTTGTATTTAATAATTTAAAACATTGCGTTTGTGCTGAAGGCAGAAATAAAGAAAAATAATTAAATTGGCATTCTTTCTCTCTGGAAATCACAAAGCAAAACACACAGGGCTCAAAGGAGACAGGCATCTGTCAACAGGATATTAAATCCAGCTCCTTAGTTGCCATTTTTAGACTATCTCCTGTTTAGCTCATGTAAATTCCTTGCAGCAGAAACACTCAATGTTGCTTTGAGAATGCTAAATGTGTAAATCAAAAATTTCTACATTTAATGGTACACACAACCCCCAAATTCTGCATGTGGTTACGAGACCTTGAGTTTTTCATCAGCTGTGTCCTGGATGACCATATAGTCTTAACCTCACAAAAGAACAACATGATCTGCTCCTCTGTAGTCCAACACAAACCCATGGGTTTGGTAAACAAGTTTGTTTTAAAATTATTTCTGTATGTTATATTAAGTATTTGCTTAAAAAAGCTCAATATAAGATACACAGCTGTAATACAGGTAACTGCTGTTGGATATGCATTCTAGATTAACAGAGACATCTAAAAGTAGTTTCAGAACTGGGTTAAACATGTCACACAGCTCCCAGAGCACGCTGCCAGTGCCAGAACAGCTTTTCTTCCTCTTCAGACATGAGCAGCAGCTTTACAGTTGCTTCAGCCTGTGGCTACATGAAGTCAGCACACATCCAAATGAGAACTAAATTAGCTGTTCGCTGATCTAAGAGTTGCAGTGCAAAAGCAGGAAGGCTGACACAAGGAGGAGGACAAACCACACATTAGGGAAAGGAATGGCAAGACTTCCTTTCAACAGCAGCTGCTATCAGGTCAGCTCTTGCTGATGGTGAAATCACAGGGGAGAGTGTGAAAATGCTAATTCCTCATTTGGACAAAAGCCATGCATCACTAGAGGACATTCAGGCTACACTGACCTGGCTGCTAATTTGAGTTATGTAACTTTTAATCTGTAAATAGTTTCCCTAAATTTCGCATGTAAGAGAAGGGGAAATTCTTATTTTGAATAGGTCAAGTCTAAATTCCTCTGATTTTAAAGAGACTACTGCAAAGCTTCTACCCTTATCACACATAAAAATTTTGAAAAAAAATAATCAAGATACTTTAAATAAGCCAGGACAAGACTATACTTACTTGTTACCTTGACACTGGTACAGCGTTTCTATTTCACGAAAAACCCGACTCCGGCTATGCCCAGCATTTTTTTCAATGATCTGTGAAAAAGAGTTAAGACCTCATATTTGAAAAATTACTGCAGGAATAATGCATGTAGCTCTGGAATTAGGTTAACTGTTCCTAGGTTTCAATCTAAGGCATGCCCACCACACAGAAACACTCCACCTTTGTTTGTTGAATTTCTCATCTGGCATTTATTTACAGAGCAGAGCAGTGTCAGCAGAGCTCTGGAAGGCATTCAAGGGACAAGAGAAATTAGGACAGGAAGAGAAGAAAGGAACTAAACCCATGTTACATAGCCACTGACCAGTTACCACAAGCTTTTTCTTGCATCATTTTAACTCTGCAATGTGCAGAACAGGATATCTTTTTGAGTTTGAATAAAAATAGATTTGAGTCACAGCAGACACTGAACAGTCAAAAAGGAGAGGTTTGTCATTATAGGCATTTAAGCAAAAACTACCAAATTGACAACAAAATGAGAGTGCAAGTCATAGTGCAAACCTTATGTTCTATTAGAACCTATTGTATTAAAGAAAACATACAGTCAATTTCTGAGCCATCAGAAGACACCTTCCTTCACACCTGTCCTCAGGCTGAAAGAGGACAAGAACAAGGGCTTTCCACAGAGGCTGAGACTGAATGGTTGCTACCTAAACTGAAAGCTCCTGACATTACCGCAAATATCACTGCCATCTGTATCCAGTACTGGTTTCTTATTTCTACAGTCTGAGTTCTCTGGTGCAGGACAGGCAGCCATTCACCAGTACTACCCGGGACTTGGTATCTGATCACATCCAATTTGTAATGCAGTGGTTTGTTTACTTCAAACTTCCAACTTCAACAATTTTACAAAGTACAGACAAAATTATAGCATCTATAGAACTAGATTTTTACAGGGGCATAAAATTTTGTGCCTATGGTTTTGGAAGAGAATCGAACATAAAGCTTCCCTATTGCTGTTATTTGTGTTTGTAATTAAATGGGGGACTCAGGGTAACAACAAATCTGCAAATGAGCCCTAACACTTACTGTAATGATATTACAGAAGATTTGACTCTCTATCAAAAAATAAAGAGACAGCTTTACACGAACTAGTGGCAGTAACTGATGCTCTCTGAACTCAGAGCAGCACCCAAAAGCTTGCACTATTTGATAGGCCATGCTGTATAGTGACTCAGCCACTTCTCTCATAAGAAGAGATAAAGGTAGGACTACAACCAAATCAGGGCATGAGAGGAAAGCTTGCCCTGAGATCTAACAGTCACACAATGATTTACTGTTTGTGACTCCTATCTGCAGCTGATACACTAGTTCACTCTGGAGGCACAACACTTAAGATGACAGGTTTCCTCAACAGTTATAAAACAGACTCACTTCAAGCATCAAAAATTTCCTAAAAGGTTTTGCTATTACCCACTCTTTTGCAGGTTTTCACTGAGATACTCAGAGGGAGAAGACACATTACAGACAGAAGTTTAGATTTAAGCACTCTATACTTACTTTCACCGCATATTCTTTCCCAGTTTGGAGACTGACAGCACCCTGAACTTTAGCGTATGCTCCCTCACCAAGCAGCTCAGCAGTCAGCTTGTACAAGTCTGCCAAAGAAATTCAGAATAAAGGCCACATCCATCAAAGCATTTCAGTGAATAACATCAAGACAAGCTATTTATCTGATAAGCATCCCTCACATTTATGTAGTATTGAAGTAGATATGCCAGTCTTAACTATGCTTCATTTTTCACCTCCCTCTTTCAAGTTCCAGGAAAATTAAACTTCATTCTAGCATCAAAATTACAAGTTTGTTCATACAAGAAACATTTTATATCTCAGCAATTTCTAGGACCTCTGCCACCTTTCCTGTCTTCATGTAAAACTCAGAAACAATTTTTTCAGGTGAAAAACATTTCATTCCTTGATCAGAAAATGCCTGTCATACAAAATCTACTTGCAGAGATAGTGTTTTAAGTATAACAAGCTTGAATATTTAAACCTGGAAGGCTACTACCACCTCTATTTGCAATGTACCTTCCATTGCTACTTGCCCACTATGAAGTTTTATACTGGTCAGTTTTCTCACTGAACTATATTTTACTTAAAATGCTTCACAGTATTTGTGTTCATATCTTTCAATCAAAACATTTTGACATCAGCACTGTTCCTACCTAAAAAAGCAATGTACAGTTAAGAAAACTGAGAAAAATAGCAGAGGCAAAGCAGACCATTACAATAAAAAGCTTATAAATTGTCACCAACCTTCAAACTTCCCAGGGACTTGATCTGTGGCTCTGGTTCTTTTTTTCTTTTTCCTTTTCCCACTGTCTGCTATGGGGAGAGGCTGACTGCTGACCATCTCTGTGTGGCAGAACATAGAGGTGACTTAACAACCAATTACTTTAGGAGACAATGCACATGCTCTCGTGTCTTCATATTCTTATCTAGCCCCAAGTTTCTCTGCTTGTCTTCACCATAGGCTGCCACCTTTCCTCTAAATATCAGAGGAAACCTAAAAAGGCAATTCGGGTGCTAATTAATAGTTCTGGGGAGGTTTGATAAACAAATGTAAAAACAGGAGGAAACAATTTTATGCATCTATACTGAATCCTTATCTCTCAGCACAGTAAGCCAAAGCAAAGAAATAACCTCATCAACCAGCACCAAAAGCTACCCACAACGGAACACGTGCCCTGATATCAGACAGCACTTAAAGCCCTCACTAGGGCACTCTTCTCTGAGCTATTCTACTGTTTTACAAAACAGCAGGAAGGTGTGGGGAAGTTTAAAAACACTCAGTGAAACAAAGCAACCACAGGAGTTAAGTGTCAGAGGAGCAATCTAGGTCAGTTTATGCTCCAAAGGGCCAGAAACAAAACCATTTCTCACAGAAACATCATGTCCCTTTCTAAATCACAGATCAGTGGTAACTTATGCTCCAAAGAAAGAAATGTTTATAGCATTTAGACTTTTTTCCTACATTACCAGCTGCAGATACTACAAGAGCTTAGTCAGAGATAACAATACACTGATGCAAGACAACAATGCAGGAGAAAACCCACCTTCTTACTGTTACTGAAGGCCTAAATAAAAACATTGCCATACACTTTGTACAGCTAATCTGTCTCCAAAAAGGTTAAATGATTCCACACTGAGATTCTAGGAGGGAGCACTTCACACCAGTCACATCCAGCCAAGTTTGCCTTAACAGTCAAAATCTCAGCTCAATGTCTTCAAGGGAGGAGCAAAGTGCTGCTAAGACATTGTACAGCCACGAGGCATGCTGAGTAAATTCACTATTAAAGATCTTGTACTACAGAGAAAAACAAATCTGTAAAAATTAAGAGAACACCGGTAATGAAAGAACAACAAGTCCCAAAACCTCCTGTCAATTCTCTTTTAACAGAGATTGTGAATAGCAGTTTTTCTGCCTTTCACTGTTTCTAAAGTAGTTGTAAAACATGGGAGAAGCTCCAAGGCAGAAAACATTACCCAACAACCTACCAGTACATGAAATACTTTTTCTTTGCTCCATTACATTTTTCTTGTTCATATCTGTCAGTAATAGCTACTACGAGTGTCACTTAGAACCCACATGTTTGAAAACTTAAGACAAGTGTATTTTCAAAGTCCTTTCTCCTTAACAACTTACTGAAACACTTAAAAATGTATCACTCAAAACCTCAAGACAATAGTAAATCCTCATTTTCAAGTCTTAGGCAGAATGTGTTCAGAAATCATCATGATGAATGTCATATGTGACTTCTTAAATACAGCAATATAAAGCACATTTTACCAACTTCTGAAGGAACAGCTTCTTTTTAACTCAAGCTGACACACATACAGTTTCAAACTTGAACATAAAGAGGTGAGCCTTTGACAGCTAATTCCAGCTCTCCTCTTTTTCAATTCAGCTCGCATTAGAACTTGCTCAGAACTGGGACTGAAATGACACACATGAAGCCGCTCAGATAGGGCTGCTCTGCTCGAAGAAGGTGCTCGATTTCCACAAGGTGTCAAACAAGTCATTTTAGTGACCTGGCCTTCTACAAGTCACACCTAGACAGGTTCTATTCCATTTCAAATATCACAGTTTCAGAGCTCGTAACAAACTAAAAATCAGCAAAAAACCCAAGATATTAATCCCATATCTTAGCACAGCTGACATATTTCTTCACAACCAGCTCCTACACTCTCCCAGCTGGCTCTGATATTTACAGTCAGCTGTTTAATAACTCACTACATTATTTCAATACTCTTTAGTCTGACTCAATTCCTAAATTACAGGGAAACTGTTTCCCTGAAAACAGGAAGTTCACTAGTCATGTATACAGAAACCAAATTACTGAAAAGCTGATGTTTTTAACCTATAGTCTTGACCAAATTTGCAATCAGACTAAAGCACGAAACATTTTCTGTATTGGATTATTATTACTGTTCTGATCTGCTATTTCCCATCATCGTGTAGTTCACTTCTGTCAACACAACTTATCCTTTAAAGGTATCACAGCTTCATTCTCATTACTCACTTTGTTATAAGGAACCAGTACTTAAGCAACAGAGGGTACTACAAGAAAATGCCTTTAGTCCAGCCAAATGCTTTAGAGATTTTTCAAGATTTCAAATAAATGCTTTTTTTCTGTGACTCTATAGCCAAAGAGTTTCTGGTGACACTGAAAGACAATGTGCCTCAACCATTCAAGCAAGGCTGAGGTGTTCAGCATACTGCAGGAGTACTTCTGGTGACAGGGACACTGTGGGCTCTGAGGCAGCTCACCCTGCCAGACAGAGAGCTCAGGGACTGGATGAACTGCTCTGCAGGGAAAAGGCCCATGGACACATCAGGTCCAAGAGGAATGGCTGTTGCCATTTTAAGGTCATTGTGCAATATGGCCCAAAGCACTGAACACCTGTTTCCACCAAACCAGCTTGTTCACCCACTTTATAGAGCTGCAGCGAGACAGAAGAACAGTACTTGGGGTTCAGAGTAGACCACCCAAACCTCTGACAGAGCATTTCTTACAACCCCCCCAACCATAACCACCAGACTGTTCTCCAAGAACTACTGTCTCACTAGCAGTCTGACAAGAGCTGAAGAAAAACTGAAGTCTTCACATTCTGATCTGTCCTTCTCCAGTCAGGTTAGGATTATTGCTCACAGGGTAATAATGTAACCAGTAAAAGCCACACTGTAAGTAAAAAGAGAGCAAGTTTCTGTCTTAGCTATGGTTTTGTTGAAGCTCCTGAATTTTATTATAATCATCATAATTCAGTGTTGAGGCAATATTTAATATACACATTATTCAGAGCCTGTGTGGGAAGGTAGTTACAGCCTTTCCCTTCTGCTGTAAAGAAAACTTGCCAAAAAAGGCAAGAGAAGAAGAAAAAGAACAATAACCACAAGTTTCACTTCATCCAGACCTTAAATCATCTTTCATCTTGTTCATATATGGAGTGTTAGGAAGCATGACAAAATTCACTACCCAGACCTAACCCCCCTCTCATTCTAATCTGCTTCCCAAAGGAAGGAAAGGTATATTTGGGAAACAAGCACACATGTGTACAGGAAGTACTTGGAGAAAACAGTGCAGATGCTTTTTTTCTATTAAGAAAATACCTTGTTTGTGTGTTTGAACTCAGAGGAAGAAAGAAGTTTAAGCAGAGTCCACCTGCGTCAAAACTGGGCCTTGCTTGAGCCAGGTTGTTCTGCAGCTGAAAAGAAACACCATCACATTACCACTTAGAAATCATGAAAATGTTGTTACGTACGTTGAGGTAGTGCCCAGAGTCTAAAGGCATTGCAAGGACCTGCTGTGCTGGGCTTCACATTAACACACAGCAAAAACACACCCCTGCACTGAAGACTTTATCACTCTAAAGTACAAAATGCAAAGCAGAGAGTTATTTCCAGCACCCCATAATTTCCACCGAAGAGCAGATCCCTGTTAGAGTCTTGCAAAAGCAATGGAGGGATTTACAGTGTTCAACAGTTGTTATGATACCACTGGAGAACCACAACGAGTTTAGATATAAGATACAAAATTACTCTTAATGGACAAGAACAATCATATCTGCACCCCAGATAACACTCTGCCAAGATAAAGCACCATGACTGCAGCCACAACAGCACCAAGTTAAAGCATACTTAGAAACTGGACTTGAAGGCAACCAAACCAGGAGTATGAGAAAGTATTTCCCACAGCTGAAATCAAGTCCCTTGATTCCGTAAGTGTGACACACCTGTGACTTTCTGATTTCAGATATAAAAGTGCATGCTCAAAACTCAAAAAAGTTAAGACACTTTAAAGTTTCAGACATCCAGAGTTTTGGACAAAGAAACAAAATGAAAACAGACCTCAGTCTAGTCTTCCTCCTAGCTCAGTGTCTCACATTGTTTTTGGACCCTCCCTTCTCCATCATCACTTGATTCCTGAAGATGTGGCTCATAATGAAACAGGACACACTCAGCAGGTGCTGATTCTACAAAAAAACTTTCTAGTTGCAGGAAGCTCAGAACAATCCAAGGTACCTTCATAAAGCAACTGCACAGTGATTAACTGTGCTTGTAAGGTTACACATCAAGAGAGATACAATTTGAAGAGGATGAATGTGCAATGTTTTATGACAGTCCCATGTCAAATCAGACAGATTATTTTATACTCATTTTATATTGTGTTAAGTATATTAATTTCAAATAGTAAGCAGTACTCTTACTTGATCTTTGCACTAGTTTGCCACAATTCATTACTAGCTGTCAGAGTTTCCTTCCCATTCCACCTACAATAAAACTTTTAGTTTCATTTAATCTGAGTTATCCATGAAGGGACAGGAACTTAAAAACATTCCAACATCCTCTCAATAATATGCAGGAGCATTAACATTTTAAAATGAACACCCAAAAGTTCACAGGAACCCCAAGCAATCCAATTTCATGAAAGAGCAAGTCTGACAAAAATTATCGATCAAGCCTTATCACAGGCATTACTGTAACGACTCACCGAGTCCCCGCTGACACCACCCTTCTGAAACCCTTCATGCTGCAGAAAAGGATACAGTAACCTTTTTCTCTGCCTCGACACTTCCCTCTGCCATTCCCTCTGTCACACTTTTAGAAGACCAGTGTCACATTATCTCCTGCTTGCGCAATTTGCAGAGTAACTTTTCGGTACTCTCAGTTAGCACTTCCCTTGCAAACTAAGTGTGGGTTTTCTGAGGTTCCGAGTCGAACCCTCCAGCAACAGGTGGATCTCACTTTGCAGGACAGCACATAAAGTTATTTCAAATAGATTCCTCCCACCACAATTTATCACTTCACCAGGATTACTTCTGGGGAAGCAAGAACCTTAATGGAGAGGAGAGCACAAAGCATTCCTTTCCCTCTCCTGTTGGAGAAAACAGCATATTTTCACACACATGCTGTAGACATAACATCTTCTGAAATCTGCCTGTGTTTCCCTAGGCACACGTGCATTTCTTTAAAAGCATTAGTTATCACGCAGAATGACTGCAAAAGAACTGTTATTATCCCCACAGGAAAGACAAAGGCAAACAAGAGGAGTGTCCCCGGCCCAGCTATGAGTTAACAAGTAAGGAACACAGACTGAAGGTGGCTTAAAAACACACTGTAATCTTTTAAACTTCTTGTTCAAGGATAAGGTGTCTCCAAGGCAGCCACACGGACGGGAGGATATAATAGGGTGTTTTTCACAGGGCTAACAAATAAACGCGAACAGTGAGCCTTGTAGGCTCACTGGAACACACTGGTTACTGCACTAAAGACCATCTTCTCTCCCTCCTTCCACATTCAGCAGCACAAACAGGATATTTAATGCTACTGACAACTGGCACACAGTTCATATTTAAGAATTTCCATCACAAATGAGTAGGAACTTAGTAGCAAAGTTATTTAAACTCCATCACACACCTAAATGAGAAAACTTCTAGCAATAGTGCTTTGAGTCAACTACTTAAAAACTTCTCCAACCCTTAGAGCACTTTTAAATTATGGAGATATACAACGTAAGTTCTGAGGGCCACTTACTAAACAGCATGCTGCTTACTCTCTTCTGCATCTGATGGCATCAACAACTCTCAAAAGACTGTCTCTGCATCACCAATTAGCTCCTCTAATACCTCTCAGCTCACTTGCTAGTCTAAACCAGAGAAAAACTTCTTAGAAGACAACTTTTAATTTCATAAAGATACAAGATAAGCATTTCCTGCTCATTCTCCACACCCCACAAACGATCAATCAGATAATCACACTTGTCACTGGAAAAAAAGCTACACAACATAAACTCATATTAGCAAACTGTCTCATTTGGAGAATTTAATCTGACTAAATATGTTTGTAAAACTTGAAGCAAGACTGATTTTTCTTCATTTTCCCCTCCTCTGTACCTTCAAATCTAAAATTAATAGTGATTAAACTCCACTGCATTGTCACATTTGATGTCACATAAGATTTGTACCAGTGTTTTAACATTTTGTTACCAGGAAGGTACTGGAAGGTGAGAGGAAATTCCTCATAGTAGTAAATACCATTTTGGAAGACTTATGGAGTACTGGTATAGCATCCTTATAATGAAATAATGTCATAGAAGCATTTTGGTTGAAAAAAGCATGCAAGATAATCATCAATAAAGTTTCAAGTGTACAAGGCACCCCACTTAACCTGGAAGGCTGCCAATACCAAACCCAAATACCTTTAGAACTGCAGTGAAAGAGGTTCAGCTCTGCAGGAATGTTTTGCCTTGCTTCCATCTAGCACCTGAAAGGCATGAAGAGGAGCTCTGTTTAGGAAAAAAAAAAAAGAAGGCAAACTATAGTTCTTTAAAGTTACCAGAATATACACCAATCTTCCCAAGCTAATTGTGAGGCATAAAATTGTATGATAAAGAGGCTTTCAGAAGCAGTCAGCTGGTATATGGAAAAAACAAAAGGCAGTGGCTTACTTCTGAACAAACCTGACACTTCACGAACAAGTGCCCGTGGTGTCAGGGGAATGGGCTGATTTTTGGCTATCACAAGTACTGCTGGCGCCAGCAGCAGAGCTGTCACCCTGGGCTGTCCCGCTGCTTCTCCTGCCTCAGAAGGTCACCCTGCTCAGACTAACACCACAAAGCACACTTCAGGCACGTTTTCAGTGTTCCCCGGGGTTCCCGCCTCTCACCGTTTTATGTCAGATGAAAAACACAAGAACTAATAGATTTCTCGTGGTCACATCTAGAAACTGGTTCATTCGCCTTTCGCTGCTCACTTCCCACTCCCGCAATGTCCTCAACAGAAAGCAGCAGCCGCATGAGTGTACAGACTTAGCACGCTTTATTTAAAAACCCTCTATGTGTGAAACACAGCAGTTTAAACCTTCGGGGAATATATTTCCAGCTCCAGCCAACTCCCACACTCCTTGGGGAGCGACCCCAGACCCAAAGCTCCCGACCGGGGGACTGAGGCACCTCACCGCCTTCCAGCCGCCCCTACACCGGCGCTCCCAGCGTCCGAGCGCTCTGCCCTCCATACACCGGGACGAGCTGCGGGAGCCCAGCGGCTCCTGCGGCCACGGACCGCGCTCCCCAGGGCTGCCCTCCCTCACCTCCCCTCAGCTGACCGAGCCGCAAAGCTCCGCGCCCACACCATCCCGCCCTCACCTCCATGGCGGCCGCCGGGTCCCTCCTCGGCGGGGCGGCACCGCCCGCCCCCGCCCCGTGAGTGTGAGGAGCGGCGGGAGCGCGCGTGCGCGCGGCACCGCCCCCTCCTCGCCCCCCTCCCCGGGAGCGCGCCCGGCGCTGCCCGCTGTGCGCGTGCGCGCGAGGCGGGGTCGTGGCCGCTCTGAGGGGACGGGACGGGGAACGGACGGGGACCGTCAGTGGCGGACAGCGGCGTCGGGGCTCTGCTCCCCACGCTGCGCTGGCTGCTGGCAATCTTCTCCTTCCCCCGTGAGCGATACCACAGAACCACAGAACCAATCAGGTTGGAAAAGTCCTCCGAGATCCTCGAGTCCAATCTCTGACCCAATACCACCCTGTCAAGCAGACCATGGCACTCAGTGCCACGTCCAGTCTTTCCTTAAACACCACCGGGGACATTCAGCAAGCCACGTGTGCCTTCAGGCAGGACAGACGAAGAACGGAAAGGAAAAGTAAACTAAACAACCAAGGCCTTGGGAGGAACACCTAGGGAGGCACAGCATGGAAACCCCGCAGTTGGACAAAGGCGGTGCTGGACACCTTCTCCTCAGCAGCAGCTCTGTATTCCACCCTCACTGGTTGCTGTCTCTTTTGGGATAATCACAGTCCATCTGCATTTTTTCCACTCTTCCTTGAATAATTTAGATGCAGCCTTTGGAGTTTGTATTAAAAATAATAAAAGTGTAGATTGAAATAAAGTCCAAGAAGAACTCTGGTGATATACTACTCCTTACCTCGTTTGTGATAAAGTATCTTTTCCATAAGGATTTCAAACATCCAGGGAGACTCCAGCTCTGCTGGGAAGTGGGAGATGTTGATGCATAGACACTGCTGTTGATGCGTAGAGCCACACATTGCTGCACTGTGTGGACAGATATCAGAGTGATAATGGGAAACTTTGAAGCAGAACCTGAATATGCCTGGAAAAAAATCAAAATAAATTGCAAGTTAGCAAGTTATCAGGACTTCGAAAATCACATATAGACATTCAAACTCACTTTGCATTTGTGAAGATCTGGGAATTTGTACACAGAGTTACTCCGTTTCATCTGGGAGATGGTTACTGCCAAATGGCAAAAAGCCTGTAGGACTATGGATGGCAAAGGGATATAGCCCTTTCCACCCACAGCACACCAGAAACCAGCTTCAAGTTGCCATGAAGCAAGAGAAACCTCTTTTAGCTATGTTGGCCCAAACCTTTCAACTCTGCTGCCACATACAGGGTCAGTAACTTGTTGATAACAATATTTTTCACCCAAAGCTGTTCAATTCCTCTAGTGTTTGCTGTTCTTGAGATGGCTGAAGTTGAAACACAAAATTCAGCTTAGTTAATGAATTACAGCTTTAACCCATGAGCATCCCAGCACTGAACTGTTCCATTTGGACATGCAGCTTGGTATCCACAACTCTCAAAGCCACAAGCTCAGCAAATCCAAGGCAAGTTAAGACATACATTACCTGCTCTTGCTGCCTTCTCTGCCAAGGGGCCAGGAAGATGCACCACAGTTTGAGAGAGCTGCCAGTTGCTCCCCTGGGTTCAAAGGAAAGGAGCTCAGAAGCAGAGCAGTGCCGGAGACAGCTGAAGCCTGCAGGTCCCGGGACAGGATGGGGTTACTGAAATCAGTGGCATCTTTGTGGTATCCTCTCCCAGGATGAAAGCGTGCTTTGTTCTTTCCCCCGAGCTGGCAGTAGTATAAAGAGCTGAAGCATTGAAGCCTGGTTTCCGAGGGATGCACTCATGTGCAAGTTGGTGCAGTGCTCTGATGTCTAACAAGGTGCAAGCCCAGGTGAATATTTCTCCCCAGCAAAGCCAGTCCCAGCAGCCATTCCCCACATTAATCCCTGGTAGCCCATCCAGGTTGAGGACTCTCCTGTTTCCCTCTCCCCTCAGGGAGGGCATTAGTAGTCTTTGCTCTCCTCTAATTGCCCCCCTGTTTCCACAACACATCAAAACCTTTTATCCCTGAAGGGTTCAGGGCTTATGTCTGCACAACTTGCCAGGTATATCTCCACTTGGACAGAAGTAAAGGGTAAACTGAGGGAGTAGCTCTAATCCATGCAACCACATTCAGACTCTCAACATCTAGGACTGCATCAGTTCAGGGGAGGTCATGTCAAAGTTTTATAAAGTGTTTTCAAATTGAATTCATTGTGGTTTTTAATTCCCATCCGTTGCTTCTTGTTCCACCTTTCTCCACTGGGTTAAAGGGCTCTTACACAACACAACATCTTCTTACTGTGAAAGCAGATGTCTGGTCTCAAAGCAAGGTGTATATACTTGAGTTGTTGTTTTTCTGTGCCTTTTGTTACTTGCAAAATAACCCAGCTGCACAACACACTTAACCAGAGGGCAAATCTTGTTTCAATCTAGTCTGTTATAAAGCAGGAGGGAAAAAAAATAAGGAAAAGGAAAAAGTATTTTGATTTTCATTTTGTTCTGTTTAATAGAACAGCATGGTATTTCTGGGAAATGTTTATGCTAATATTTCAGGGGCAAGTGCCACGAAAAATGAAGAAGAAAGCACCTCCTCAAACATTATAATTAGTTTATTAGCTACAATAAGTAGTTCTTCCACATGACTTTTCCTTTTATTTTTTAATAGCTTTTCAAGTGCATTGCTGCTTTTTACCCATGCAGCATGCAGCAGAGAAGAGAAGGAGCCATCTGTGTTGGCTGTTAGGCAAAATAAGAAATAATTGCCAAAGCTGGTTTTGATTTAGCAGTGTTACAAATGGATCACAGTAATTTGGCCTATGTTTTACAACTGAAATTATTTCAAGCCTTGACTAGAATTACTCTGCTCTTATCTGCCCACAGCCAAGCACCTGAATCTATATTTAAGCACCTGCAATCTATTCTGATTTTCAGGACACACAGCATGTACTGTTCCCTCTGCTGTTCAAGGAATTTGTACAGGCTCAGTTTCTCTGAAAATTTAGGCAGCTAAGCCCAGAGAGAGGCTTATGCAATCTCAGTTGCCAGGATCAATGTCTGTGTCATTCCTTTTTTGTGAATGCCCTTTCTTCACCCCCACCCCACACCCTTAAAAATACCAGAAAAAAGAGAGAAAGCACCATTTCTTGCAGGAAACCTTATGGTTCATGTGTAGTGTTATCAGTAATGTGGGGTATCTCCACCACTAGAGACCACATTTCAGTGTTCCATCTGGCAAAGCTGTTCACATCAGGGAACAAGGAAAAATTCTCAAAATGGACCTTAAAAATTTCCGTGTGGATGTGAATGCCAGGCTAAAACCTGCTTTTCCTGTAGCCAAATCCA
Organism: Atrichornis clamosus; assembly: GCA_013400975.1. Taxonomy (NCBI): domain Eukaryota; kingdom Metazoa; phylum Chordata; class Aves; order Passeriformes; family Menuridae; genus Atrichornis; species Atrichornis clamosus. The sequence continues at coordinate 57,540 of WBMZ01009712.1, read as the reverse complement.
TGAGGAGTACTCGCAGCTTCACACACTGCCACCACACTGCTCACTGGGACAGAGTTCCTGAACTGACTATTTAATGGAGAGCCTGAATAACATGGCACCTGGAAACACGTGGCCTTCTGGAGAGCCAGAACAAACCAAGCCTTGTAGAAACAAGCAGAAAAATGCTTGTGTCCACTGTACAAACTGATCATTAGAGGCTGGTGTACCATTAGTGATGGTACACGTGGTGTCTTGATGGTGTATTCCTATTAGAATGAACAGGGCTAAGGTGTCTCATGCCCTTGGGTTCCCTGGGATATTACCCAGATGAGTAACCTCTTTCTTTGGCCAATTTTCTGGATGCTGCAGTTTTATCCAATGGCACTGTGCATGCTACATCTGTCTGAGCTGTCTAGAGGTTTAGGCAGTATTTGTACATGGATAAAAGTGTTGGGGTCAGGGATGAACAACACTATCAGAAAACCCATTTGACAAGTGAGGGCTGATAACTTCATGCTACCCAAGTGGGTTCCTCAGACATGAGAGATGCTGCTGTACAAGTAATCAGCACCAAAGAGGGAGGCTCTCAGAGTCTTCTCTTATGTGTTTGTGCAGGAGAAGAGGCTTCTTTAATCCTCCTATTGGTATGGGCTTGTTACAAGATAATATAACATAAAAGTGTCTCTGAGTTTTAATAAATTTGTAAGTCATAGCACAAAAAGGGTGTCTTAGGGAGAAAATTGTTGTCACTGCTAGAAACAGAAGTGGGAAGATGATTTTCCCTCTGAATGGTGACATTTTCAAATGCAGAATCCCACTTTCATCTCATTGTGTTCCTCATCTACTTAGGTACTTATTTTTGCATCAGAGAGCAGTAATACCCAGCAGATTGCAAAGTCAAGCAAGAAGAACTTAGACAAGATGCTGGGGCTGCTGCTTCCAGCACAGTGAAGATGTTATCTGTGTTCCTAACAAGGCCAGTCATGGTTCCAGAAGCAATCCAAGGCCTGAACGGAACCAAGTCCTCAGAAATGACTGCAGTCACCAAACCAGCAGAACATTTTCCCACAGCATTAGAAATGAAGGCCTGCTGTAACATTATCTCCACCTACATGTATCTACCAGAACCAGAACTTCTTCTCTGCTGCTTTAGGCTGTGAGTGAGACCTTGTGTGTACCTCACTTCTTATCCCCCCCAGTGCACATAAGAGTGGAGAACTACCTGAAAACTGCAAGATGAGCAAGACTGTCCCCAAGGAAGGGAGACCATGAGTGCAGTGCTGGTCCTGGCCTCCATCCCAGGATCTCTACAGCAGTTTGTCCCTGCCAGCTCTCACCTGACAGCCACAGGAAGAGATGGCAAAATGCTTACCTCAGTCTATCACTAGAGTATAGCCCAAAGCAGCTGGTAACTGGCCCAGGGGATATAAAGTATGAAATGGCAAAGAAGAGGTCTGTCCCAGTATGGCAACTCCCTGGTGGTAGAGCTTCATTAAAGTTAGTAATAAAATTGGTGCTGGAGGGTTACCCAGATGGTGGTAAAGCTTCTCCTTCTAACACAGGCTGAAGAGTCATGTTAGCACACCTCCAAAAAAGTGAACAAGGAATGTTCTAGTGTTGTTAGTGTTGTTAAGTTAACCTAGTGTTATTAATCCATCTCATCCCTTTCTGATCCTGAATGGATTCATGGTCATCTACCAGCATGGTCAGATTTTGAACCCTTAGAATAATTGTCTCCTTCTTCTCTCCTCCCAAGTCTTCTCTTACATTTTACAAACTTCTACCAAGAGAGGAGGAACATCTCAGAGCAGATCATGTCATGGTTATTGCAAGCATTCATCCAGGACTGTCCAACCTTAGCTAGGGCAGGTTTAAACCCAGAAACCACCACACAGAGCAGCAACCCCCACCACCACCCCATGTCCCAACCCCACTGTGGGGCTCCTGCCAGGGTCGGTCAGCCCTGATCCCTGCCTATGCATAGCCAAAGGCAGTGTGCTTCACTGGCTGAGCCCAAGCCCTCTCCGTGTCCCATCCCTGTGGCACTGGGATAGCGGCCATTACGTTCTACAAAGCTATTCCTAAATTCTCCAATGTCTGCAGATATTGCACAGGACAGTGCCTGTCCCGTGCCAGTCTCTATCTGACCCAGTGACCAGCACTACAGCCTTTTGTTCAGTCCCAAAGGAAATGTTGTCTGCAGAGAAAAAAACCCCAAACCCTGGCAGTAGCACATCTGCCCTTCACCAGAAGAACTCAGGAATTTTGCATAGAGAGAGATGAGTTCCAAGCACCTGGCAGGCAGCTGAGCAGAGGAGTCATTTGAGGAGCTGGGGCTAACAAGTGGTATGTGCATATATAATGCATCCCAGGATTCCTGCCTGCTTTCAAATTGCTCAGGGACGTTTGTTGAAGCTCTGGGGATGCTGGAGCCTCACGGTCACACTTCAGCCTCCCAAAAGGAGAAGTTTGACTCAGGTTCTTATCTAAGCACTTTCTGCTTCATAAATACCTCTGCTGTGCTCAAGCATTAAACTCCAGGCCAGGAGGCACTCGGATGGATGAGGACCTGGGGAATAGCACAGTGTCCTGGAGAGAGACAGAAAAACCTTTCTGGCAGTGAATGATCTCCCTATCTCCTATTTCTAAACTGCTTTCAGAGTTACTACAGATACAGTTGTCACAGCACAATCATGAGCTTTATTTCCTTGGGTAAACCACATTAAAAAGGGGGAGAAATGGAAAAAAAAAAAAAAGAACCACCTTTGAAATTCTTAAATTCTTTTTAAATTGGTGCTTGAGATAAGCCTGTGAGTTGATCTTTCAAAAATAGTGTTTTCTGTTCCATGGGAATCTATAGGGGCTCTATGGTGAGGAGGAAGTAAACAGGAAGCACTCCCAAAGCAGCAGGGTTGAAATCTTCTGGCAAGGGTTTGAAGTACACTCTTTCTTTGTAATTCATAGTCCTTAAATTACTTGGTGGAACTCATTGCCCCGGGACTACAGGAAGAACAAAAATAAAGGTAGGCTTCTGTGCTTTATTTATTGATGGAAATTATTTACACCGAGTCTTGGTTAACCAAGGAAGGTTAACGCTTTCTCTCCAGGTACCTGTTCCCTGACCACACCATTCCTTTGGATTTTGTTTTCCATTATCTAAGTTGAACCTCCCAAGCTCTCAAATTGTTGCTGTTGGTCACTGTCTCACTGTATTCCGCTGTTGAGAAGAGCTTGACTTTGTCATCTCCGTACCTCAGCTTGAAGCAGCTGTAGGCTGCTATCAGTTCATCCCTTAGACCCCACTGCTGCGGCAGCTTCTCTGTAATTCCCAACCTTACCAGCTCCCAGAGGATGCTGTGCATTGACTCCAGCCAGTCTTCACTCTCCAGGAAGGAAGAAGCTCCTTGACAGCACTGCTGTTGTCTCCTGCCTCCGCTCCACGAGCAATTTGTGCCTGCGGTTCTGATTTCTGTGAAGAGGCAGGACCAGGGATGCCAGGACCCACACACCTTTGGAAAAAGTAGTGAGTAAAGCTCGCCACTATGTATTGCTGGAAAAATGCCTTCGGGGGGAGTTCTGGTGAAAATTCTGGCAAGGGGAGGATGCCACCCAGCAACACTGGCCTCTGTCAAGCTGCTTTCTGAGCTGCAAGCTGAGGTCTCAGCATGGCACTGAGATCCATCAGTGCTGCAGCTCTCAGGGCAGAACCACTCTTCAAGTGACCCTTGTTCATTAGGCCTGTCTCAATACAGATGAATCAGGGAAGAATGAAGTACACCAGGCTTATTAATGTTTCTTTAATTAGTAACAGAACAAATATGTTTGGACTTTGGTTATTTTACACAGAAAATATTGGAATGATGTATCAGGTGGTTTTTTGTGTCCATTTTCCTCTGCTTTATTTCCATGTAAAAATATATATCTGGTACACAAGATTGAAAAAAAAAATACATTTTCACAACAAAATAAGTGCTTTGAGCACTGAAAATTCACTTGTGCACTTTAATGTTGGCCTAAAAATTTACATTTTCTAGCCACATCCCCTCCCTACCCCCAAAATGGGCAAACCCCAGATTATAAATATCATCTGCATCAGGTAGAGAAAACTTTCCCAGAAAAAGAGCAGGAAACACAAAAATTCTGTGGCTCAGACAAATTTATTTTAACTCCCCCAAAACAGTAAAAAAGAAAAGTACTTTTGTCAAAAGAAAAGTGCCACAGGGAACACAACATTAGTTATCAGGCACTGCAAGCAGAAGGGGGAGAAATTTTGAGACATGATACCTTTCAGGGGAGTAATGGCACAGACCAGGTAGCAATAGTATGCTTTCAGATGGTCAAAAAGGCTTAAGAATCATAGAGTAGTACTGGGTTGGAAGGGGACCCCAAGAAAAGAGTAGATGAGATGTCTCTTAAAAGTCCTTCTTCACCTGCTGTAAAGTTGGATAATGGAAAACGAACAGTTTCTACAGTCAGCATCTGCCCATCTTGAGCCAAGACAACATATCAGGAAATGCTGATGTGTTGAGTGTTTTCTGGCCACAGTTTCTTTCCACCGTTTTCTGAGACTTTCTCGGGTAGACTGTGCTGATCACACTGAATAGTGATCTAGTTCATGTCCTTGGTCATGGCACACTTGCCATTAGTCCAAGCAGTGTTGGATGCATCTTAGAACATCATAAAGTGCCCTCTTCCAAATGTGAAAAATGGTCCCTTTGGTAAAGCATGAATTAAGGCAGAAGGAGACATTCACAGCTCATGGTTAAAAACAGTACATCAACAACTAACCACGTGAAGGCAAGGACACAAAATGTCACCAGCTTTGCTGGGCTGAGCTCAGGTGTTATCACAAACCCGCTGCACGTGGGAAAGGTAACAGGCATTAATTACTCGATAGCCAAGGTCGCACCTGCTCAAGGGTGGGCATTGCTAATAAAATATTTGGAGCTCGATATAGCTGAGGACAAAACATGCAGAAAGGTCACTGAAAATTTGGTATCAGACATGGAATTGAGTCTTAGAAAACAGAGTGTGCAAAAGTAAACCAAACTTGCCTAATTCTGCAGTAAGTCAGCGGCTTTCTAAAACAGAAACCATACAACAGAGACTGGGATCTATTAAAAGAAAAGTCTGTCCAGAGGTTCTTGGAAAACTTAGGATTCAGCCCTGGCCTGAAGAGGCTCTTCTGCAGTGTTCATAGTTCACTGAGTTGGAATGTCCAGAGCGAGTCCTTGGGAAGAGGTCTCCTACCACAGGGTGTCTTGTCTCACCAGACTCTGAATGAGCCAGCTGAGTTCGCCTGCCAGAAGACTTCAGTGACAAATTCGTTCTGTCATCTCTTTCTGCATTGAGGGGGGAGAGAAAGGAAAGAAACAGTAAGTGCAAAAGACAGGTTTTAGTAGTGTGACGTGTCAGGCAGTTTGGGAGGTGTCCAAAACCAACCCAGGGAAGTGACTGTGGGAGTCTTGGGGAGCATTTCTCTATTTCCCATGACAGCCCTCCTGGGAACTGCTCTACCTCTGCAGCTCCATCCTGGCATTCTCCCCAGTCTCTGTGGCACAAGGTTATTTTGGCTGTGCCCTAGCCTTGAGAGCAGTCCAAGAAAAAAGCTTTGGCAGAGATGTTGAAAGATGAAGGTCCTGCTCCTGGCTCAGCCACGGAGCAGCCAGACAAGGCGATGCCACTCTCAGAGCCTCTCTTTGCAGCTGCCTGGGGAGATGGGACATGGAGCTGCTCCCAGTTCTTGCTGCAGGAGCTGACCACAGCTCACCCAGAGGACCTGTGGTTTCAGCAAGGGATTCCTCAGTCACAGTGCAATGCAAATGAGTGCTAATAACAGAGGCCAGGGGGAACCTCCAGTGAGACCAAGCTCTGTTTAGGCTAACAGACTGTTTTCTTTAGCCAGAATGGCATCATGCCAGCTGTGTGAGGAAGGTGTCCAGCTTTCAGCTGGTGAAAGAGGGTATTTGTCCTTGCCTTAAGAAGTTCAACTAATATCTCGTGAATCCTGCAGCAAGGAAAGTGTGATTCTGGCTCATCAGGTTCCTTGCTCATGAATCTGTGCATGCCCACAGGTCCCCTCACCCACCCCAGAGGAAGGTTTGCACATTAAAATGTACTCCCGAATTAGATCTGAAGTAGGACTGGTCTGTGGAGAAGTAAGCATGCAACTCTGAAAAAAGAAGGAACTAGGAAAGTAGGATGACCCTTGCATAACCCTATAAAAGGCTCTTCAGTGATATAACCAAGGGGAGCAGAAGCAGTAAACTCTGCTCTTCAGTGCTGAGAACTTTGTTTTTAAAATCCATCAAGGACAGTAGCAAAGAGAAGGTTTTTCTGTAGGAGTAACATGCAAAATCACTCGAGCGCAGAACCTGGCCATCAAATGAAAAGTTGATGTTCTGCCACAAAATCACACTGCAAACAGGAAATGTTTGCAAACGTCTTGGAAGGAGAAAGAAGAGGGTGAGAGGACTGTGAACATCCTCTTGCAATAGCATTGATCCCACCCCAGTAGCACAACACCAAGCACAAAAGCAGCCTTGAAAAGGATGGATTGGGGTAACGAATGGACTGATAAGTCACCAGTGAGCTCCTCAGACTGGCCCCAAATGTCCAAGGCATTCCTCACATTCAGGAAATCCCCACAGCTCTGCCTTAGTGCGTAACCAGCTGGACCCCTGCCAGTGCTGCAGCCCAGCTCCACGACCTGCCCTTGTCAAGGAAGCAAGTGCATGGCTTCCCTCTGCCCACACGTTCCTTGACTTACTGAGAGGGTGAATCACTGCTTTTCCCTAGTTCTGCCGTACAAAGCATCTCATTCTCAGCTCCCAAGATTTGCTGCTAAGAAATCACATTCCAAAGAAGAAAAGGGAAATTGAAGCAGCAAAGGGAGATTCAGTCAGAGGAAAGCTTAGAAGTCTATCATGGGATTCATGGGGACTAACTAAATGCAAGGTTAGGACAGTTGGCTGGGCTCATGAGGCAGTCTGGTTGCAGGACACTCTCATACACACCTACAGCAACCCATTGTGAGAGAAGGAGGCCCTTCCTCCTCCCTGGTCCTTCCTCCCAACCCTGTGGTTGAGTCTGATTGAGGCCTGGATGCCAGGCAATGAGACACAGAAATACCAGAGGCAAATGTGTCTCATTTCCTTGTAGTTTAACACTGGTTGCGTCACAAGGGAAAAATCTTAGATTCATCCAGACCCATCAATCATCTCATGTTGCATGTGAGTCACTGGCATTGAAAACCTATTTAGCAATGCCAGCCTCTGCTTTGGCTACAAGGTGCTAATTATTTACATTAGCAAGCAGCAGTCCGAGAGGTGACATTATTATGGTCTGTATAGCAATGCTGAAGAGGTTTGTCACGAGGAAGACTGACAGAGGACAGACTGATGCCGAGCTGCCATTTTCTGGAGCTTAGGGCCATTGTGATAATATACGTCACAATCAAATTCTACAAAATAATTAAAGTAGATACTGTTGTCATTCAAGTCTCCCCTGATTAGATCATCTCTCTCCATCCCCCCAAATTACAATTAGAGCAGGCAGGCAGCAAATTGACTGAGACAAATGAAAGCAGAGGAGTAAAGTGTTTAGTACTTAGGGGCAGGGGCATCTCCCCCACCTCCAAATTCTAAACAGGCAGCTGGGACTTTTCTCAGCTCTTTATCGAATTATATCCTCTTGGTCTTCCTTGACTCTCTGCTGATGGATACAGCCTTTTCTGCCACCCAGCCCTTATCACAGCATGCAAAACACTGTGTTTCCTGGTAATTCTTCTCCACACTGCAACGTCCTCCCTAGGTCAGACTACAGTCGACCTTGCCCGTGACAAACTTGCTTCTCTTACAAAACCAACTATGTGCATTTTATAGTTTATGTGCCCCAGGCTGTCTGACCTCTGCTTCCTTCCAATCCTGCCGTTTTCAAGGACTTTCACCTTCTGCCTGGCTAATTGCTTGCCAAGGGAGGCTGTAGGGAAACTGGGAGCTCCAGTGAGGCCTCTCCAGCACGGCCTTGATAGCTGTTGTCTGAAGTTGTGTGTCCTGTTGGGGCTTGTCTTCCCTGCAGCCTCATTGTAACTCACACCAGGATCTCAAGCAGGGACTGCTAAAAGGAAAACTGTGGAGAGGAGGCTTTGGCTCAAATCTGACTCCTGAAAGCCATATGGACACAACTGGCTGGAAACACTTGGATGTGCAAATTGCATTAGAGCTACGAAGTCGGTATGGAGGGACACTACCCTGTGGTGGCCCTGAGGGTGCTGAAGGACCATTCACAGACGTGACAGCAGAGGCAAAGGTCAAGGAAGGGTAAATGATTTCCTTGGTGTTGCTGAGAATTTTTCTCTTAGAGCACTAAGGCTGCCAGGACAGAGAGCAGTTTCTGAGGTAGAGTGGTCGAAACAGTCCAAAGAGGGTCACTGCACTGCTCAGGGTCCAGCCCCAACCTGAATGCACCCATGCTGTGTTCAGCCCACACCACTCTCGCCCTCCAGTCCCCCATCCCGGGGGCATCCCTACCAAAGGCTCCAGCTCCCGGTGGTCAATGAGGCTGAACTCCCTGATGAAGTAGTAAAAGTGCTTGTAGCAGGTGTTGACGTGAGCCTCAGCACCCATGTTGATGATGCTGTCAAAGTGGTGGATGTAGACATGGACAAAGACACGGAAGAGGCGGGTGAGGATCTTGGTGCAAACTTGCTGGAACTGCTTGGGGAAGGGAACACCTGCAAAGCAGAAGCAAATTGGAAGCCATTTGAACATTTCCAAAAAACACCAGTTAGCATTTAAATGTCGTGCTTGACAGGCAGACGTAGATGACAAGGAAGGACTCCCTGGGCTAATGTCAGGAGTGACAGCTACACAGGGGCAGTGTGCCATCTAGCTCTTCCCACACATTCCCTCACTGCCCAACTAGCCATTTGACACAGGCATGGGCTGAGGATTTGGAGAGCTGCCGTAGGAGAGAAGATTTCTCATCCATTTGAGGAGGCCACAACCCTCCACATCTGGCTTAATCCAGAGCATTCTGTCAGAAGATCCTTCTGCCTTCTGTCCCTGCCCTCCCCTACAAGACTGTGCAGGCACAGCCTAAGTCAAATTGTATTTACCCAGGTCTGTGAACAAAGCCAAACCACCTCCCAGCAGAAAAGATACCTTCCTCTGAACCCAAAAGCATGGTTCATACTGTTTTAATTCCTCCCCACACCCTGAAACATCACTTCTGAATGCATCAACAGAAATGGGTGGAGTCTCTACCTTTTTTTCTGATCCTTATTTCAACAAAACGTCTCATTAAATCAGGAAGAAAACTCCCCATCTTAATGGTATTTGGGCTGTAATTTCATTGCACCTGTATGATGCTCCCTCCTGAGATGTCCTCATAGATTGGTCAAGAATGGGACCCACCATACATTGTTCTATATTTTTGGCCTAATCATGCACAAGGACACAGTGTGGGATATTTCCATCCTTGTCAAAATACGGTGCTATCACAGTGAAAATCTCAGGGGTGTGATATCATCAGTGCCAGCAACCCTGGGGTAAATCTCTAAAGGAAATGTGGCTTTGAAACACTAAACATTTTTTGTTTTGAGTTTTTATGTGAGGAGGAAAATGAAACAACTGGAATTTGTTTTCCTGAAGCTTCTTCCTCTCCCCAGAGCAATTCAATGCAAATACACAAAGAACAAAATAAAAACCTCCCTTCCCACGGTTGTACCAGCCTCCTCCCTTAGCTTCTTATTAATGCAGCACATAATTTCTTGAAAATCTTTCCAAACAAACGCTGCTCAACCATGGCCAGCTCACACATTTTGCGCCCGGAAAAGCATCAGCAAATCTCTTAGCTAAAAAATTTAAAATGGTAATTTTATCTTTGAATCTTTCTCATCAGCCTTGCTAGGCAATTAAAACTGTTTTTCCCAAAGGCTTCTGGCAGTTTTGTTTCCCAGCAGCAGTGCGGAGCCCCTCTCCTCCGTGGGTGGCAAACACAAAGGTTCCGTCCTTCCGACACCATGTGTGGAGCCTGCTTCAATCACCAGGGTTTGGCAAGTGCTGGGCTTGGTACTCGAGAGAGAAAACGACTTCTGGTCTAAAACAGAGTCACCCTCAGCACAGCCCAGTCTCCCTTTCCTCCGTGCACATTGTTGGAGCAGTGGGCAGGGCTCGTGCCACATCTGGATGTTCGTGCCACTCCCAGCTTGGAGTAGGACACAGATCTTGGCTCAGTGTCACACAGAGAGGTGGTTTTGTGACTGATTTGAGACCACTGCTCTGCATAACCACGAGCACATTGCAGCCCCAGGGCTGCTCCCGCAGCAGGAACCTTGGCATGACCTGTTTCACTGCCAGCTCTAACAGATCCCATTAGGACTTTCTGGGAAAGGTGTTCACATCTGGCAAAGTACAACCAGGCTGTCCCTATGCCAACACCTTAGAGATGGTACTGGAGATCTGCTTCTGCCCTGCACCCCCTTGGCTACAGAGCTCTCCTTGCCTGCTAGTCTGATACGGGCAGGGATCAGAGAGAGATCTCCAGGTTCCCCTGCAGTCAGGAAGGACACGGCACTTTATCAATGGCTTCATTTGAGCTTTTTGCACTGAGTGAGAATTTGCTGAGCAAATAAAACTGGAATCACCCAGCTGGGGACTCAGACACGCCATTAGGGTGGCCCCTGCAGACCAGCTTTGAAGAGCTGGTCAAGAAACATTTTTTTTAATAAAGCTCATCACAGCAAATAATTTCTGGTGAATGCACATTGCTGGGCCGTGGCTGGGGAATACACAGTGTTCTGAACAGCCTGTCCTCTCCCACGTACCAGAGGCTGAGAACTCAGCAAGGTGCCAGGGGGCAGGCAGCAATGCATTTGCTGCCTCCAGGTTGTCACCTGTCCCAGTGGCCAACTGCCCCCTCCAGCCAAAGCAGGCAGCAAGGGAGAAATCAGACCTGACCATCCCCCGGGAATTTATTGCCAAACTACAAAGAGTAATAGTGAAGGAAAGCAGCAATCCTCAACCCAGTCCTGAGCTGAGAAGGAAAAAGAAGATCAGAGGGTGAACAGCAGATCCAAAGGATTCCAGGCTCCCAGGGTTAATAGCATCTATGGTCCAGAAGCTGCTGTCAGATGAGCCACCTCCAGAGATGGCAGGTGGTGACAAGAGGCTTTCCATTGCTTTTGTCCTGAGGTTAGTCAGGAACTATGTTGACTTATACATCAGTCACCAGCAAGTCCTCATGGGCATGCTGGCAGCTGAGAGACTTAGAGAGGAGACACCTCCAGCTACATTCTGGGTTCCCCAAAAGCAGCTTTTGCATCAGGGAACAGAGATTTAGCATAAATCATAGAATCAAAGAATAGTTTGGGTTGGGAGGAATCTTTAAAGGTTATTTAATTCAAATCTCATGGTCGTCAGCAGCTACGGGAGCTGCTGAGCTCCTATACCTAATGCTGTATGGAAAGATACCAGGACCTCCAAGCACGCTTCTGGACGACTCCACCGCTCGGTTTCACGTGAACCAGGAGCATCAGAAGCTCCCGGGAGGTGAAGCTGAGCTGCCCTTCTTTGTGTCCATCACCAGGTGTCAGTGTGTGGCCGTCCCCTCCAGGCACGGCCAGGCTGCAGCGGTGGCTGCCTGTCCCTAATGGATTTCCACAGGTCACCCCTCACCCTGCCATGCCAGGACAGCACCACCCACTGTGGTCCTTTGGGAACAGGCATCACTCGGGTCTGGCTCTGACTCTTTCTCCCCTCTCACTTGCACACCCGCCCAGAGAGGCACAGCCCGGGGCCATGGGGTCCTGCTTGCTCTCTCCGTGCTGCAGCCATGTCTGTCTCCTGTGCCAGGACCCTCGATGAAGGCTATGCAGGCTTGACTGGACCCTGCATCTGGCACACGGCTCTGTGCCAGCGGATCAAAGCACTTCCCCTCGGGAAGGAAGCAGGGCGGATATGTGATATGCAGATTGCCTCTGCCAGCAGTTGTGCCTCGCTGCTGATCTGCAGTGACTTGGAGAGCAACACACAGCAGCACCAGCAGGCACTGACCATACTGGTGAGGAGCGGGAGAAATTCCCTATTGCCTTGCCCAGAGCTGAAAGAAAAGGGCTCTGCAGTAAAGGCTGCATTTGACCGAGCTGGGGAGAGCAGCAGGAAGATGTGGCATAAATCCGGCTTGCTCCGGGTCAGGGCTGCTGGCGCAGCGGATGTCCAGCAGACAACGCGTGTGACATCCTCTGCAGCCCGTGAGGGGACACAGCCAGGGCAGGCCGAGCCTGCTCCCTGCAGCCAGGCACGCACTGCAGCCGGCCCGTCCCGGGCAAGGGGAAGGCCGTGGGACGGGGACCTCGGCACTGGCCACACGCACCTCTCCTGCCCTTGCAGATGTTTAGCTTTACTCTGAGCAGCCAGACTTGCTGTCATTCACAGCCAGACTTGCTGTCATTCACAGCAGAGTTGTTCTGGCTGCCGGGAGGGGTCACTGCAACTGCAAGCGCGGAGTGATGCGGCCCATTCCCCACGCATGGAAGGCGGCAGCTGCTCCCCTCGTGGCTCCCGCCTCCCTGCCGGGCTGGGCCAGGCAGATCAGCCTTACAGCCAGCAGCAGAGAGACCCCATCAGTGGCCAGTGCACCGGTAAATGGCACTGGGGAGTGGGGCAGTGCTGGCCCTTGCTTAGGGGACTTCCTCCATCTCGAAGGTGGCACATCGTGGCACAAACCAGGGAGAGTAGCAGGTTGGTGAGACAGAGGGATGAGGCTGGTGGGACTGACTCTGCACGGCTGAGATGTCCTGTCAGCAGAAGTATGGCAGGCCAGAGCAAAGCCAGGGTGGGGCCCCAAGCTTTGCCAAATCACCCTGGCAGGGTGACGCCGCTTGGGTTTACTTCACCCTGCCCAGTCCTACACACCTGCAGCAACACCGTCTCAGTTCATCCCATTGATGCTGGTCTAGCTGCCCCAGGGGCACACCAGAACACCACAAAACCCATCTGGGCTAATGTAAAAGCATTGAAATCACCTTTCCATTTAATTCCCTGGTGCAGCAGCAACCCCACAGGCAAGTGGTAGCCACACTCTGACTCTTCTTGCATGATGTTTAGATATTAGGAAAAATTTCTTCACTGAAAGGGTGGTCAGGCATTGGAATAGGCTGCCCAGGGAAGTGGTTGAACCACCATCCCTGGAAGTGTTCAAAATATGGGATGTGTGGATATGGGACTCGGGGATATGGTTTAGTGGTGAACATGGTGCTGGGTTAATGGCTGGACTCAATGATCTTAGAGGTCTTTTTCAACCTTAATGATTCTGTGGTTCTATGGGTGATGAGAAGGGGACCACAGGATGCAATGTGAGCTTGCTCAAATGCCTGGAGAAACATTTATACACAAGCTCAGCTCTTCTCTTCCACCCGTGACCACAGACTGCACGCAGACCAGCCAGCATCTGGGAACATCCCTGTCCCAGGGCAGAAACAGCCAACCCCAAGAGGAGTGGAGCTGAGCAGCCATCCATAGCAAAGGAAAAGGGAGAACTTTACCCCTCTCCAAGCCAGAGCAAAAATTTTAAGTACAGCAGGTACAATTTCACTCCAGCAGCGTGACTCACAGCCCTGACATGAATTGGCACCTTCAGTTTGTCTTGGATGTTTTGCTTGAAAATCCCAAGACGTGATTTAAAGCCCCAAGGAATCTGTGTTCCCCACTCTGTGCTGATTGCTTCAAAACATAAGGAAACCATGGGTAGAAGAAAATAAAAACGAGAGGTAAAAAAGTGCCTGTGGTTACGGTAAGGGTCTGCCAATGAGTCCTGGATCTTTCCTGCCATCTCCTATCCCTAACACTCGTGCTCCAGCCAATTTAATTTTTTCATGATGATTCAGTACTGGGAAGCTATTTTGCTTCTTGGCAATTGTATTTTTTTTCCCCTGAAAATGCAGTAATTCAATGAACTTTGTGATGAATTGTTATTGTTATTTCTCAATTTCATTTTGGCCACTGTGGTGTTCAGTGATTCATTTTTCCTAAAAATAAGTCTTTAAAGCCCTGTTTAAAACTAATAGCATGATGGCAGCTGCAAGCTGGTGTGGTATTAATTTTGGAAGAAAAAAAAGCAAGGAAAAAACTCCCAAATTATGTAAAAAAGAGCCAGCTGAGAGAACACCAATAATTAGCTGAATTCTGAACATTCTTCTCCTGTTGTTATGGCAAGAAAGTATCGGATAATTTCACACCAGGTTTTATCTGCTTTTTATAATTGTTTTGGGACCATGCTTGAGTGGCAGAGCTTGAGTTTTGAAAGGCTTTCCAAGAACTGTTCCGAAAGCTCCCGTGGCCGGTGCTCTGTCGAGCCGCAGGCAGATCTGGCAGAGAGCGCGGGGTGTTTCCGGCGCTGGCTCTGCTCCAATCCCTGCGCCTGCACTGATTTAAGAACCAGGAGGTTTCAGCAGCCACGGTGGTGCTGATGGAGGACACCTGGCCTTGTGCACCCAGCAGCCTGATGCTGGGCTGACCGGTGCAGACACAGCCACGGGCCCTGGAAACCCCATCCAGCCAACCTTCCTCCTCAGCACAGAACCACCCAGCAGCAGCTCCCTAAAACCGGGCACCACAGGGCAGAACGATTACTGGGAGTGATGTTTTCCAGCTGATAATCTGTTCATGTGGCCACTCACTGAATAAATTTACTGATATAGTTTTACCAGCTGGTGAAAGTACACCTGCAGGATCATTTATTCTTCTCCCTGCATGGAACAATACTTATTCTCCATTTAAATGTATTTTTCAGGACAGCTACACTGGTTGGAATGGTGGAAACAAAGCACTGGCTCACACAAAATATGGGTTGTCTGGGAAAGCTGCTGCTTCCGTAGGTTTATAGCCATCAGGTTAGCATAGCTCACCCCATGCAGGGATTTGTCTCATCTTAACTGGCTGACAAACAGGTTTCCACTCCAGAGAAAGGATTATACAGTGGGATGGAGCCCTGCAGGTGGATTTCCCTGGGCATGGGGAAGACACAGTATCTCCCCCCAGCTCTTGCTGTGGTATGAAGGGGGCTTGGCACCCCCCCCAGACCTGTTCATAATCTCCACCATAGGGATCTTCTACTGGTGCCATGCGAGGGCTGCGGTCTGCTGGTTACCTCTGCCAGGACACAAACTGTCTGCTGGTGTCGGGCTGCCTTCCTGCCATTTCAGATGCCAGCTGTCCCTCTGGCCTCACTGCAGAGCTGGCACAAGCTCTGTGTCACGCAGCTTGGCTAAACCAAAGGTGTTTGTCACTCGGGTCACCCTGCTCCCCTCCCACCTCTGACATGTGCTGAGGAGCAGAGGCTTTAGTGGTGCAAATCAGTCCAGCTCTGCTCCAGTCACTGGAGCTGTGACCATTTACCCCAGCCAAAGTCTCCCCTGGGATGCCTAAGGACTCTGTGAGCCAAAAGCCAGTGAACCATCTCTGCTCATTTCCAGCCGAGCCTCTCACCCCAGCGTGAAAGATTTCCCCCTTTTGACCCATGAGATACCTCTCCCTTAACTGTCAGGAACCTTTGAGCAAGCCCTGTTGAATCATGTGCTGCTTCATGCTGGGTAGCCCTTGGATGGAAAAGGATGCTGAGGTTAGCCTCAGGCAGTGTTGGTCAGTTTTGGGAACACTTGCTGTTACTAAAAAAAAAACAAATTTAGAAAAAAGAAAATTCTATTTAGTCTGCAGTCAGGTGGCCTTAGCCAGGGAAATCTTTGTGCTGGGACAGCTTTATTGCACATGGCAAAGAGGAGCCAGGAGGGAAAGCTGAGAGGCACACAGCTCGTGAAACACCCACTGAGATGGTGGGCAGCTGTGCCCAGGACCTCTCCAGCACAAGCAGGAGTGAAACAAACCTTCATGCTAAATCCCATCTCTGCTGCTAATATCCAAAAGCCTCACCACAACTCCAAAGCATGACATTTATAATTTTCCCTCACAACCATATCAAACTCCTTTCCCCTCCTTAAAACAGCTCACATCTCCTATGTGTCCTCTCAGTGCCTTATTCCCCTTGCCCTGGTGTTTTCCCAAGGGCTCTTTAGGACAGAGGTGAAGCGTCTCTGTTTGGTCACCCTGGCCGCTGTCCCTGAGCCCCTCATCCCACCCAGCCTTCCCCCGGAGATGAGGAGTAGCCTGTCAGGAGCAGCGGGCGTTTCCTTCAGCCAAACACCTCCATCTTCTGAAATGCCAGAGCTGCCAAGCAATTACCCAGCAAACAAGGCAGGCCAGTGAAAGGCAGATAATTAGGGACACACTGATGACAAAGTGCCACCAGCTCCCTTCTCCCTCTGCCTCCCTCAGCAGCCTTTCATGGATTTTAAAGCACAACCTCAGCCTGAGTTCCCTTTCGCATGTGTGAGGCCAAAACCACCGCGACAGGCTGACAAGGGGACTGAAGTCATTCAGGGGATGAAAGGGTTCCCACAACAAAGGGGCTTGGAAGAGGGACCCCAGGAACAACCTTGGAAGAGAAAAAAAATGGATTTGACCCATGATCACCTACAGTCAGCCTGGATCTCACCCAGAACTGTCCCCACACTGAAACGAAAGGAGAAGTGAAAACCAGAGGCACCAGCCATCTCTCTCCACATCATGATGTGCTTTACCTCGGAGAGAGACGTGCCAGAAATGGGGTGAAACCCACCAGGGCCATGAGTGTATTAAGGTTTTGCACCTCAGAGGGAGATGTGGGAGAGCAGAGGGTGCTGCAGTGTCCCTCTTGTGGCTGCTTGCTTTCTGCAGTCTTAAGATTCCCTGTACACCTTTACTTTACTTAGAGCAGTTTTCAAGCAGCATCACACCCCAAATCCCACCTGAAGGGCGTGAAATCAGATGTGGACACTCTCCAGCTAGAGGGAAACCACAGTAAATTCACATCTGTGCCTCTGCTTTTAATGGTGTGCAGATCTTCTCCTTGGGCACAAGCCACCTCAGGAAGAGGAAGACCTAGCCTGCTCCCTGTGGCTGCCATCTCACCCCTTGGCAGCAGCAAGCCTGTGCAGCCAGAATGAATGGGGACTCTGCTGTCCCCAGCAGAGCTGGGACTGCTGGCACAGAGCATCCTGCACGGACACTGTCAGCCAGCCACACTTCCAGCCTCCCCTGTCCGCTGGAATGCACAGACACCACCGAGCCCACGAGGGACAGATGCCTCCATAGCACCGTGAATGTCCTTGGTGAATCCCAGGGACTGACTCCCGCACACACCCCAAAGGCATCCTGTCTGCCTGTCCTTGGGCATGAGGATCTGGCCCTGCACAACCCTGCCTGCCCCAGACTACCAGCAAGGGGAAGAAGGCAGCGAGTGCCTGCAGGTCTTGGCTTCAGGGAGTTGTCCCACCCCAACTCCAGGCAAAGCCAGAGCAGCCACGTCAGATCAGGGGTCTGGGGGGTTCACCCCATCCCAAGGCCAAAATAGGTTGGCACAACCAGGCTGCAGGCACTGCCTCTCCTCTTGCTTGCAGAGACCCACAACCCCTCTCAGCCTCCAAGGGACAGAGACTTTCCTGAAAAAGACACACAACTACATGTACAGCACAACCAAATGGGGCTGCAGCAGTGAGTAATGGCAGTAACCCCGTACAGGCCATTTTCTTCAATGTTTCCCAGCACATTAATGAAAATCTTGATCATAAAGTGCTCTGATTTCATTCAGTTCTGGCAGCTGTGCTGTTTGGCACAACAAAAAAGGTCAAGCAGACTTGCAAAGCCATGCCTTTCTCCCCAAGCTCCTGAAATATTTTTTTACATTCAAGAAGCTTCATGTTCCATCTGAAAAACAACCAGTCCAAGGCACGACCTGAGACTCTGGAAGCCCCACCAACCAAGGCATCAGCTCCAACCTCTGAACTCATCTCCCCAAATGACAAAAAAGCAGCCAAGTAGCAGCTAATATCAGCCTTGGCGGCTGCTGAGCATTGCAGGTTAGCAGCAGAGGGGTTAGTTTGCAAGGTGTGTTGCCTGTGGCAGCTGCTGCAAGCTCCTAAGGCCAAACTTTCTGAAGGAATGTATCATAAACCCTGGGCCTTGGCAGTGGAAAGGCCAGATCCTGGGGACAGGCATCTCTGCTCAAGCAGTGCCTCAGCTACATGGCAAGATGTGATGTATAATCAGAGCTGAGATGGAAAGGGGCTGAGGAACGAAGCAGCAAGACTGGACAATGGTTAGGCCTTGGGACTAGGAACCTACATGGAAATCCTGAAAGAAATTGAGTTGGTTAGTTGAGAGAAGAGCAGGGATGTCCACCTGACAGTGTGGTGATGACCACCTCAAACCAGCCCTGCAGCTCAACTTCTTGAGGAAAGACAAGGAAGCTAATGACCTACCAACCTTCATTTCTCACAAACACAGAGGCACAGAAAAGGAGAACATTGTGTTCCACATCCCCTAGCAGCAGGATTAGAAATCCAAGCTCTATTTGCAGCAAAAGGGTGGACAGAACTGAGGAACACCTGGAACAGGAAAGGCCACAATACTTGGCATCATGAACTTCAGCAGTACCAACCCTGAGGTGCACCAGCAGCTTGGGAACCTGCACCAAGCAGGCTGCTCAAGCCCAGCCTTCCTGCCAGGAACCAGAGCACACTCACCTATCCTGGTGGGGAAGATGTCCTCGTTGTTAATGAGCATCTCGATCCAGTCCATCAGCATGCACATGTACTGCGGAGCCGACAGCTTGGTCGGCTTCTTGTACTTGCTGTCGTCCTGCCACCTGTACTCGTACTTGAGGCCCCCGGACATGATGGGGCAGCTCCTCTCGGTGCAGTACTCCGACATGGTGCCGTAGATGAGGTTGATGCGGTTGAAGAAGTCCACCACGTGCACGGCGATCCAGTCATTGATGCTCTCGCCGGGAGGCAGCTGCACCACGGCCTTCAGGTCCAGCCCAGACTTGAGGGAGGCCTGGGCTTTCTTGTACAGCTCAAAGCGTTGGGTGCCCGGCTCAAACTTCTTTCGGGGACGAAATGTTTTGTCTTTGTTGAAGACTTGCTTGAGACACAGGGCCATTGCGGGCAGGGCCGGCCAGGGTGAGGGCAGAGGCTCAGTGCTGCATGAAACCCAAGGCCAGGTGTCTTCAGGGCTGGAGGTTTCTGGCAGGAGAAAGAGACACATTTCAGTCACACGTGAAGCCAGCAGCATGTGTGGGCACACTCGCAGGGATGAGGTCACACCCGAATGCTGGCTGGCCCCACTGCTCTGACAGCACCTGGGGACAGAGATTTGGAGTGAGCTTCTGGCCCCTCCACACCCACCAGGGTGACCTGGAGCAGCTGCTGCCACCTCACACAGCAGCTCCTCGCACTGGAGAGGGTGAGGGCTGCCACGTGTGCCCCATGCAAGGCTTGATGGCAGACAAAGCCCTTCCTCCCTCCTGAGCACCCCAGGAGCTCACCAGGCTTCAGCCAAACTCTTACCTCCAGGCTTTTACCAACACCTGCAGCACTAAAGCAAGAGCCATGATATCAGCAGTGTCACCAGCTCCAGCAGTCCCAACCTGGTGGCTCTTTCCTCTTCTGGCAAAGGGGAAGCATCTCTTTCCCAGGGACTTCTCAGTACAAATAACCCCTGACCCTGCTGGCTGGCGAGCGAGGCCCCGGGGACCACGCTGCGACTGCAGCTGGCTGCTGGTTCACACAGCCCCAGCGTTGAGATCAATGGGAAAAGGGGGGATTATTTTTGTTGTTCTGCCTCATGTGTTTGTCCAAAAGAACAAAACCCACATCCGAAGAAGGGAAACGCAGCCCAGCACAGCAGAACAACGTGCCAGGATGCCGCCAGCCCTCCAGGCATGCACACAATGCTCGCAGCAGCCCTCGGGGTGGTGGAGCTGATGCTCCGGGTGACTCGGTCTGGAAGCCAGGGCTTGGCAAAGTGCTGAGCTCACCCCTTCCTGCCCAAGATTAGCAGCACAGGCGAGGGCTGAGGTATTTTCCTTTTCCTCCCTGAAGCTCCAGTGGAAATCCCGTCCGCCCAAGGCTGTCCCAGACAGGATGAAATTGTGCATTTCGTTACCTGCACTAATTGCCAGTGGTGTTAATGTGAGATCAAGGCCTCCTCGTGCTAAATGCCTTGCTGAGGCTTAGGGAAGAGAAAGTCCTCCAACAGCCTCCCCCTGATGGGAGGAGATGGAGAAGCAGTTAAAAAAAAGGAAGGAAAATATTCACGGAAAAGGGAAGTGACCGACCTAAAGTCACAAGCAGGAGGGAATGGTGCACATTCATTATTAAAAAGACAAATTTAGCCAAAAGCTTGCTATATAAACTCTGTTTTCTAAACTCAGTCCTGAGCCTCAGGCAGAGACTATTTTGCACAGCAGAGACCAGCTAAATATCTCTCAAGTGAAACCCTCTTCTACTCTTAAAGCTCACCCGTGGGGGCATCCCTGAGAGGCAGCAGGACCTAGTGATCATCCCAAAGGCCTGCAGGATTTGTCTGTCAGGGATTTCTGCATTGCAGCCAGCAGTGGCTGTGAGACGAAAACCCTGGCATGGATGCAAGCCCTGGTGTGGTGGGAAGCCCAGCAGGAATGTCATTAGTGCACAAACCACAGCTTTTCCCACAGGCTGGAGCTGGAGCTTTGCCACCGTTTCACAGTTCACAGCACGGTGGCACCAAACCCCACCATGCTCTGCCATACCCAGGTACAACCAGACCTGAAAAACTATGTTTTTAGGTGTTTTCTGCCCCACAGAGAGGGTCACAGCCATCATGCTGTGTTATGCAGTATGACTTCTGTACCAGGGTATCTGCAGACCTTCCCCACCCCATGTGGCTGGGTGAGATTTCAGTGGCCACATCCCTGTTGCCCTCATTTATTGCCCACAGGCAATGACTGGGAGATGTTTCTTGGATTCTTTTTCTTCCCCTGCTCCAAGCAACTGGCTCCAACCATGGCAAAGAGTTTGTTCCCCACTTTGAAAAAAGAGCTTGACCTATCCGAAATGCCAGCCAATGGAGGGAGTCAGCAGGGTGCCATGTTGCAGGGTCTGTGGTACAGCAGCCCTTAGGGATCCCAAGGGAGGACAGGGGACTCTGGGCACAGGGAGGCTGTAAAGAAAAGCCCTTATCCACGGCTTCCTGGATTCCACTTATTCAAGGCACATCCTGTTGATAACACCTCTAAAAAAAGCCTTCTGGGGAGTTGGCTAAAGCATCATGCTTTCAAAAATATGTATGTATGCATACATATATATTTATATATAACTACTGCAACGGGGATCCTAATCTAGTAACGTAGGAAGTGCTGGGACACCCCTGGGATGAAGCACCCAGCAGGCTTTGCCCGACCTGCAAAGTAGGAATGATGGGGCTGAGCAGTGCCTGGCCCTGCAGCCAGGTTTCCCTGGAATTTCAGCAAGGCAAGTCATGCCAACAGACATTTCTCTGTGCCACCATTTCTGCTGGCCTCGGTTCCATTTGCTGTGCTTCAGGAGCTCTTGCCGTTTGCAGACCCTTCCACGCAGAGACGGGGTTGTTCCGGGGCGATGAGCGGCCGCGCTGGCAGACGACATCCCATCAAACGTGTCACTTGCAGGGGCTGGCAGCAGTGAAGTCAGTTCTCCCTTAACACCTCACACTGCAAGTCCTCTGCAGTTCTTGAGCCACTCACTGGGAAATAAACACCTCACCTCCTGAAACCCAGCCTGTAACTCATCCTCAACTGCGTCCCTGCGTCATCCACAGCTGGATCTCTGTGTAACCCTGCGAGCTGCTCTCACTCATCGGGCAGGTGGGAATGTGCTTCATAATTCACCACCAGCTCAAAAAAAAAAACAACAAAAGAGCAACAAACCTGCCAAACATCTGCCAGGTGTTTTGCTACCATGCACTTGTCAGAATGGGAATGGGCAGCAAAACCCAAGTGCTCAGAGCAGACCTGTCCCTGAGCCTGCAGGATGCCAGCATGGCACCACAGCCTCTCTACTCTCCAGGCAGCAGGTTTTGCTTTCAGGATCCTCGTCAGCACCACTACCAAATTACCAAGTCATTAAAAGGCCTTGTTAATCTTTACTGGAGAAAAATGTTCTCCAAAAACTACATTCAACACAAATGCAAAAATACATCTTGGGATTTATGACCCAAAGAAGCAGAGAGGGGCACTGAGCCAAAGAACAGATTTGTTCTCTACTTCGCTCCAAAGCTTTCACTGCCCAGAGAGATTGATGTACAGGGAAGGATGGGAGCAGTGGTGGCCAGGACCACGATGTGAAATCCCAGCTCTGGCCCTTGCAGCTGGAGTGCTGTGGTGGGATGTACCAGCTCGGAGCAAACAGGCTTTGCAAAGTTAACAATGCCTCAGATTCCCCTCAGGCAGAGACACAACACCCACCCCTGTTTTGTGGGAAGAAAAGCAAAATCCTTTGTGAATGGACACTAACACATCCTGGGTCTAACTGGTGGAAAAGGGCCTCAGTGACTGCAAGACCAGGTTTTCCCAGTTTCCACCTTTATGCATCCGACCCATCTGGTGCTCTTCCAGCACTGACCAAGTATTTGGGGCAGATCCATGTAAAGAGACAGAAGACGGGAGATCTTCCAAGGTTTAGCTGTGGTGCGAAGTTCAGCTGAGCCTGATGTTCAGGGCTGTGGTGTTCCTGGAAATCATGCTGTGATCCACTGGGGTTTGGGGTGGGACCAGAGACTTGTCCAAGTCCAAATTGCTGCTCGCAGTGCCTGTTTTGGGAAATCCTAAGGGCGAGCTGCCATCCAACAAGCTTAGACAGCAGCTTCCTACAACATGACCGTACAGATCCCGCCCCAGCCGGTGCCAGCAGGGCCACGGCAGCAGTCTGCAGGTCTCTGCCTTCAGTTCCCACAGGCAAAATCAAAGCTTTCCCAAGAGGAACCTTGGCAAAGGCTGCAAATCCCCTTCCTCGTGCCACAGTTCCCATCGCAGGGTGGTGCTGACACCCCCAGGGAGCTCACACATCCCTTTCTCGAGCATCTGCAAACCCCCAAATCAAACCTCATCCCACTCCTGGGAGCAGACAAGGAGTGAAGCAGGTGGATGTGGAGCTGGAGACTTTCCCTGCTGTCCCCTCCCGGTTGGAAGAGGATGAGCAAAACTGCTGGGTGGAAAGAGACTGCCATTTCCCACGGGATATCCATGCCATAGCATACTTGGTGGTCATTCCCATCCGTGCTCCCAAAATAGCCTTGGCTTTGCAGAGCTTGGCTATAAACCCAGCTGAGTGGCCACAAAATTCCATCCCTGGCCATGAAAGCTGCTGGTTTCAGTCCTGCCCCTGGTTTTGCTGCTGGCTTCAGTCCCACCCCTGGTTTTACAAGCAGCAGCAGAAGCAAAACTCAGTGGGGTTTCGCAAGAACCAAACGAGCAGAGGGTTAAGCTGTGCAAGGACAAGGCAGAGCCGCTGCTGGGGAGGTAGCAGGCAGAGACATGTGAAAAACTGATTTCCTAGATTGCTGGCAGGTCCAGAGATGAAAGGAAATGAACTGGATGGGAGGGATGTAAGTCCAGAGTCAGACTAAGCCACTAATTTCAGATTTGAGGGTTGTTTTTGTTTTTTACTTAAGGTTGCTTTCTTTCCTTTTCTTTCTTTCTTTTTCTCTTTTATCATATGAAAACCACAGAGGAACACAACGAGGCAAAGGCTTTGTTGTAAATTAAAAACAACTCTGAAAGGTCTATTTAGAAACGACAAAACAAAAGAGGAGAGCAGACAGAGCGGAGGGAGGGCGCTTCCCTTCCCCAGTCCTGCAGGCGTGGGGCAAGGTCACCAAAGAAAACCTTTGGTTTTGACCCCAACCAAGCTTTAGTCAGAAACCCAGCAGGAAGGATCAGTCAGATGCATTGCCAGACTCCAGGATGATGGTGATGGTGATGGTCCCACGCTCCCTGCCTTGGCATTCCCAATTCCCGAACGGATCTCCGTCCCCAGGCTCCCTTTATATTGAGGGCTGCAAAAGCAAAGGCTTCAGGGGGAAACGTGCTTTGTAAGTGTCCCTGGGAAGCACTAATGATAGTGAAGGGTAAGGGAGGGGAAAGCGCCGACACCAGCACCTCCCATGGCTCCAGTGCCGAGCACATCCTCCCTGGATCCATCCCGAGACACTGACACACTTGCAGAAGCGTCTCTCTGGAAGCTGCTGCGTTAGCAACACACTCCAACCCTCATGGGCAGTGCGACCTGGGGAGCACAGCGAGGGGTCCGGCACTGTGGGCAGTCTGCAGGGAGACTCCAGCTGCCCCTGCTTTGGGAAGAGGCCAAGGAGGCAGAGCACAGACCTGTCCAGCTGCAGGTGCATCACAGCAAAGCGTAGGTTAATTACTACCAGCTCTGCACATCCCCCTCGGGCTTTCCCAGGGGATCTTGCCTTTGGAGCATCCAGATATGCACATGCTTCTCTGCTAGAGGGAATTCCCTTCTCCCCACCATAGGCAGTGTAAAAGTCCCACCCAGCCCAGTTCCAGGCAAAGGAACAGGACAGCTTCAGCTCAGCCACCATGTGTCAGGGTCCCGAGACAGACAGACAGCCTTCAGAGGGCCAGTCTGCCCAGAAACCAGCTGGCCCCAGGGCACAGCTGGCTTTTCACTGCTCTAGGAAGCCTCCCTGCCTGGCTGCAGACTTGGCAGCCCTGTCTCTGAGCTTCCCTTCAAGCCCCAGGGAAATCCAGATGCAGTTTGGTCTTCAGCCTGTCCTAGAGCATCTTTGGAACCAGGGCTACTTCTCGGTGAACTCATGTCCCAGAGACCAAGGCTGCTCCTCCCAAGCAACCCTTGAACTGCAGCCACTCCAGCCCCAGCCCGGGGAGGGAATGTGAGCCAATGGTGCTTCCAGGGAAGGAAGTGGATCCCCTCTTTTCTGGCCTTTCCAAACTTGTAATCATCTAAAGAAGGGGGGTTGCAGAAGGAGGATTCTGGGGAACAGAATCCTGGGGCACTGGCCCCACTCCCTCTGTGCTTCCTGCAGGAACCAAGCCCCAGCTGGGCTGTCCGTGAGAAAAGGGGTTATTGGCTGCCGATCCCAAATATAACCCAAACGATGGAAAATTCCAGGAAATGAGCCAAGACAAGATGCCGAGAGGGGGATCAAGGCCCAGCGCAGGGGCTGAGGAAGCTTCAGAGAAGCCCGAGGCTCTCAGTAGCATCTCCCTGCTGCCAAACTTTCCTTGTGCAAACTCCCCCTGTGCCACACAGACCCACGAGAGCATCCTCGAGCTCCCATCTCTGGAGCAGTGCAGGACTCAGACCTCCACACTCCAGCTGGGGGCAGCTGCCAGCGGGAAGCTGTGCTGGTGCTTCCCCCAACTCACATGATGCTTGGAAATCCCCAGCTCGTGCAAAACGGACCCGGATGGCTTCCAGGAATGGGACTGCACGCACCCACCCCAAAGCTGTCCCCGCTGTCCCCCTGCTCCGTCCTGCTCCTTGCCCTGCCTGCCTGACACACCACCAACGTCGCAGCAGCTCTCTGGGGACCGACCACAGCCTGGCCCAAAAGCAACAAAAAAGGTTTTCCCGAGTCACACAAGACACCTCCAAGTGGAAAAGCAAAGTGTTATCTCTCAAGGTTAGAGGCAGCACGTCCAGTTCATTTTAGGTGTGATACCCAGTGGGGCTGGGGGCTTTTTGGGGTACCTCATTCCTGGGGGCTGAGATCTCGCTGCTGCTACCAGTAACTTGCTGTGAGCCCTGCAGAGAGGTGTCCAATGGCCTCAGTGGTGTCCAGCAGCTCTGGCTCAGTCCCAAGGGTGATTACTCTGTTGTCAGAGCCGTAATTCCAAACACCCGGAGCTCCAGGCCTGCGAGCTCAGGGAAGAAGATGAGAGATTAGCCAGCTGCTGAAAGCCCATCTCCATTGCTTGCTTTCACCCAGTTCCCCTGCTCACAACTTTCCGCCCTCCTTCCGACACCGGCGGAGCCGCCGCGGGGCTGTCCCATGCGGAACCCGCGAGTGTTGCCTTCCGCTGCCTGTACCCCTTCCCCTGCGGGACCCCCTTTCCCTGCACACCGCCGGCCTTTTGCACGGATCCCTGCCCAGCATCCCCGAAACAGGCTCCCCGGTATTTACACACTGGCTGCTGAGTCGGGACACACCACAGGAAAGGGAAAAGCCTTCAACAGGCATCCATGGACCGGCTGGGTGAAGAATTGCTCCTTCCCAGGCTAATCCCAAAACACGTCTTGCCCATCCTGTGCTTAAAAGCACCCCAGGAGCATCCCCAGGGGTGCGGTGCTGGCTCTTTCCACCCCCAGGACTCACCTCATTCCCTGGCACGCCGGCTTCCAGTCACAAATCCCTCCGCTGCACTTTCAGTTCTTATTCAGAAGAAAAAAAGAAAAATATTAAAAAGATAAAAGTCCAAGCCCAGCTCTCTTTCGGGACTGTTGGCAGTTCGGGGATCGCAGCAGCAGTGGGGAGAACTGACTCGCTCCAGTGCTCGCTGAGGTTTCGTTAGAGAAACCCGGGACCGAGGGTTTTTCTCCGGTCAGTGATGTCACATCCTGACCCTGCCGGCAGCTCCAGCTGTCCCTGGAAAACCCGCTTGGAAGCGGGCCGGCCGGCCCCCACCATCCGCCGCGGTGGGCTCGCACTCTCAGGGGTGGGCACTCACACCCACGCACCATTCCTGGATGCTGAGATCCTTTCTGGCGTGCAGTCCCGTGCCGCTGGCTGGCTCCGGGCTTTCACAGCACGGCAGTGCGCTGGGGGAGATGAAATCCCGTCGTATTTTCCCCTCCTCCCCCCATCTTTTCACACTCCCTCTCCCTTCATCCTTCCCCGCTCTGCACACGCACACAAAACAGTCGGAGGTTTCAATGCCAGGCCAAGCTGGATGCCATCCCAAACAGAAAAGCCGGAGAGAGGGGAAAGAAAAAAAAGAGAAAAACTTTCTGTGCACAGAGCACTTACTTTCACTCTCTCTCGGAGCTGGGGCGAGTTCCGAAGCGCGTTGCGGTATTTAAATCCTGCTCAGCAAAGGCAAGCCTGCGCCAGCACGCTCGGCGCCGGCAGGAGCGGCCAGCCGGCGTGGGATGGCTTGGCAGGAGCCGGGATCTGCCGGGGCTGGGGGTAGCACCGGCGCGGCACCCCACGCGTGATGCTGCGGGGTGTTGCAGCAGCAGGGGAAGCAGAGCACGGCCCTAACACGGTTCCCTTCCCGGGTGACGTGTCGCTCCCAAGGGATGAGCCCGGCTCGGCCGTGGTGAGAGGAGATGCTCCAGCCGTACCGAAACGTCTGCAAATTGTTTGGCACCGGGACAGTTCTGGTGAGGGAAATGTTTCTAGGCGTTCTTGAATGCGTGTTAAACTCAGGTCAAGCCAAGCGCTTGCAGGTGATGGGGCGAGCTGGGAGTGGGGCACCGGGCAAGGTGGGGTAAGGAGCAGCACAAGTGTGAGAAAGGAAACCGCAAGCCCAGCAGCCTGAGACGGTGGGAGGATGTGGCTGCTGGGCACGTTTGTATGAAGCAGGAGGGTTTAGGATGAGGGTTTAATTTCCTGAACCCTGCCTGGCGTCCCCTGCTGCTGCAGCCATGGATTCACCTCCTGACCCCATGCAGACTGTGCATCCAGCAGGATGCATCTCTGCAGGATCTGGACTCCTCCCCCGTAACGGGGTTTCGCAGCTGCTGGTAATGCCAGGGTTTGCTCCTGAGGCACAATGTTCAGAGGCAGCCTTTAAAAATAAAGTTATCCAGCAGTCTCCCAGACCAGACATCCCCGAGGGAGGTTAGCCAGGCCTGCAAGGCATCTGCTCTCCTTTCCTCCCTCTGTGAGGTTGGTTTGGTGCAGGTGCAATAGAAACCCTTTGGCACCTGCAGCAGCATCTTACTACAAGTGAAGAAGACACTGTATGGCCCACTTCATCAGGCAGCAGCCACTAGTGGATCACTTTTGACTGAAGTTGAAGGGAATTGGAGCTTGCACACCCTGGAAGCCCCTGGCTTTTCTGCCTGTCCCCATTTGGGATGTGGCTGAAGGGCAGGTCCTGAACCAAGTGATGGTAGAAGGACACACGGAGGATATGCAGGATTCACCTGTGCTTGGCACCCACTACCACAGGAGATGGCTGAGGTGTCTCACACCTGCAGCACGTTTCTGCAGGGAAGGTAAAACCGTGAGGTGAAGTGTCCTGCATGGCATCTGAGGCAGGAGGGAAGCAGGAGCTGTCAAATTCATCTGTCCAGCTGCTTCCCACCACCACCATCAGCAGCTAATTCAGTACAACAGCCATGACCTCAAAGCTTGACTCTGTGTGCGCATCCACCCCAGGACCTGCACTGAGCCTTTCCCACATCAGCTTTGCCTTGCTCATGAGTGAATCTCTCACAGTCATTGCAGAGAGTCTCAGGTCAAAGTAACATCCCTAAAAACAGGATCCAGCTCACGCAGTCCAGCAGACTCTTCCTGGTCACTGGCAAAACAGCCCCATTCCTGGCTCCAGCAGGTTCAGGCAAAGTCCTTTTCCATCCCCAACGCTGGATGCTCCCTGCTTGCACATTACAGACATCCCAAGTCCCGGCAAGGGCTGAGCACCACTGCTGTCCTCCATCCCAGGGACATTGTGAGCAGGAGGTGGAGGTCTGTGGAGCAGATGTAACTCCCAACAGCAAATGCCAAGCCAGGAGGAAACTTGCAGCTGAAATCCCAGCAAAAATTGGGCAGAAATCCAAAAGTGAGGGGGCTTGGCTGAATAGCAAAGATCCCAAAGGCATCTCATGGCCAGGATTTACATCCAGGCGAGAGGAAGCCAAAATACTTGGAGGCGAGATGGGGTCCTCCCGCCCTCAGTGGTCTGGAGCCAAACGAGAGGCGCCAGGAGAACAGCACGGGGGCTGGAGTTACATCAGCTGCAGCCCCACAAGTCCACAGGGGTGAGCAGCACCTCCTGGTCAGGGATCACCCCCTCACATGAGGTTTTGGAAACCTTGCAGAGCAGAGAGCCCACAGTCCCTGAGCCACCCCGTGTCCCACGTGTGGGGAGGGAAGCAGGAGTCACTTGGGAGAGAGGAAAAGGTCCCAGGGGCAGGTTTGGGGCAGGAGGGATGTGTTATTGTGAAGAGGGCATTTGTCTGCCCTGGAGGAAGGAAGAGGGGAATGTTGGCCTCGCTCCTGCAGGCAGGTGGACGGCTGAATTTATCGAGGGGAAGGAAGCAGGGATGGAAGCAAGCCCGGAGCACTGGGCAGCTCCACGGGACCTCAGGGGCAGTCACGGGAAGAGGCCCAAGGCGGCTTTGCACGGATGAACTGGGGGTGGGGATGGGGGAGCCCCCCTGGCAGCCCCCCACCACTGGGCTGGGCTCTCCCCGGCCACGCGATGCCCCACACGGCACCTCATCAGCACAGCACCCCTTCAGCCCCCAGAGGGGGCCTGTTCCCAGGCAGGGGTTGGAGGCTCTGAATGCCTCTGCACACCACCAGATGCTGCAAAGGGAGCAGTGGGTTTGCTCTGGTTATTCCCAGAGGCAAAGGACGTGCCCAGAAAAGTTTGCCTCATCTGTGCAGCGTCAGGAACAGTCAGTTCCCCTGCTCTGTTCCACCATGTCCTGCACAAACTCAGAGACAGGGAGGGAGAACTTGTTCAGCCGTGGAGCAGAGGGCACTGGAGTCCTGCCATTTTCTAAGGCACAGGGGAAAAAAACAGGCGCAGATGAAAAAGCACTGGAGTCATGATTTTAAGTGAGGGTAAAAACATCATCCTTCAATCTGCACTTCCTTGATTGCTTTAACTGCCACCTTCCACAAGCCAGGGTGTCTCCTTGGGGGAGCAGGATGGGCTCTGGGTTTCTCTCCCCAGGGTGGGTGGGCAAGCCAGCGGCTTGAGATGCTGATAACAAAGAGCCCCTGGCTGCAAAACTTGCTCCACCACTCCTAGCAGGAATTCCTGCCACATCCCGGCCCTGGGATCTTCTCCAGCTGGAGACACCACAGTCAACACTGAGGTGGCTCCTACAGTACCTGGTTCAGCCAGCAAGTCCTTGCTGCAGGATGCTGCAGGGGCTGAGGTTTACACGGGGGTCTTGGGCTTCTCCTCCCTGAACATGCCCACTTGAGGGCTACTGAAAACAGACACATCCATCTTGGGAAGATCCAGGCCTAAAAATGACTGGAGATCAGCAGTGTCCTGTAAAACTGTTGCAGGATGTTTGCTGTCCCCAAGGCAGCTCAGGTAGGTTCTAGGACACCAGGCTGGTGGAACTGTGGGCTGAACTCAGCAGAGCCCAGCACGTTATGGAGCAGCCTGGGCATCTAAATGGTTTTTAGCACACAGCTCACCCAGAATTCTCAAAGCTGAGCAGACGGGCTCAGGCAGGCTGTGTGTGTGCCCAGAGCTCAGAACAAGGAGACAAACCTTCCCTCTAGTGGCTGTACGGCACACGAGTCCCGCAGTCACCTCTCCCGGTCTCAGTTACCTCTCTCCCCATGCCAAGCCTAACAGCGTCATTTCTCACCAGCCCTTAGGCTCAGCACAGATCCCAGGTGCATCCAAATTCTGTGCGAGCTTTCAGTGGCTTAAAACTGGCGCAGCTCCCGATTTGCACAAAGCCACAGACAGCCCCGGGGTCTGTGTCCACTCTGCAGCCCCGTGGTCAGCCCACGCCAGGGCTGTGCCAGGCAGCACGGTTCCTGCACAAGGGCATCCCTTGGTCCTGGAGAAGCCACACAGCCATGAATCACCACTGGCCTGTTTCTGCAGCAAGGGTGGCTTGTGGGGCCTGTTCTTCAGCTGGGTTATTCCCCCTTCCATCAGTCATTCAGTGGGGCAGAGGATCAGGTCTGGGGTTTCTCTTGGACCTTTTTATTATTCATCCCAGTCTCAGGCTCATGACTGGCCATTTCTGCCTTTTGTAAACCCCTGGAGAAGTTTTTACCTTAGGAATAATCACATGATGGGTTGAAAACACCACCACCCAAAATTATAGGTAGTGACTGCTACAGCCTTATACCAGAGACTTTGCTCTTTTATGCTTAGAAAGAGGCTGAAGTGTAGATTTGGAAGCCTTGGATTTCACTCCCAGGGATGTTATATTATAGCTCTATTAAAAATTAATGCAGCAACTTTGACTTCTTCAAAGCAGGAAGTGAATAATTAATCAAAACAGCCCTTTTATCAGCTAAGGAAAAATGATAAATGGAGAATGAACACTATAAACCAGAAGTAGAAACGCTTTTTAATAAAGGTGATTTGCTGTTCAGATGATCACAGCCCTATCCACACCTCCTCTGACTGAAGATTCCCCTGCTATGCAGACTGCTATGTACACACTCAGTGAACAGAAACAAAAAGACATGACCAGGGAACAAGACCATCTCCTTGCAGCAAAGCCCCGAGAGAGATGTGCCTCTTGTAACAACGTCCTGCAACTTCCTGCACGGACAGGAGTTCACACCCAACATACACGAGCTGCTGCTAAAATAGACCTCCCAACAGTAAACCTGCACTACTTACCCTTAGTGCTCAGCTGAACAGTGTTCATGTCATAAAATCAGGGGATGATTTGGGTTGGAAGGGACCTTTTAAAGGCCCTGTAGTGCAAAGAAGGGGCTGAGAAAGTACGGAGTGACAGTGGGCATCACAGCACCGGGGTCCTACAAGCACACAGCAAACAGAAGGTGTAAGAAACCTCCATAACTCATCACAGCTCCACATCAGGTCATGGTTAAGGGTTATGCAGAAAATCTGATACCAGCCCTGCCCAAAAAACCAGTCTTCCTCTAACAGAGAGACAACCTGCACACCCTTCTTGCCTCCACTTCCCTGGCAAAGGCGGGAATGCTTGCCAGCTCCAGCAGGCTGACAGGGTGCAGTGTGGCCCTGAGATTATTAGTGCTAAGGCCAAGTTAGTGCCAGGGATTTGACGGAGACATGGGAAGGATTTCGGTGTTGCTCCTGGACGCTCCTGGCTGCCCTGTGTTTACTCCTGCCCCTGTGCAGTGCTGGTAACCCCCACACAGGCTGCACGTCACACTGCTGCTCTGTGTCCTTGTCCACGGCTGTGCTCACTCCTCTGCCTGGAATGAAAACAAGCTCAAAGTGTGGATGTTTTGGGATTCTTTTGCTGGAGGCAGGTTAAAAACCCCAAGCCTGCTGCAGTCTGTAGAACCAGGCTCTTACCAGCACTGCTGTGCTAAAGCAGCTCTGAACATTCATACCAACACATTTTTTTTCATGAGCTGTCACTTGACAAACAAGAAGCTGGCTGGTGACTCTCTCTCTGTCACTATGCCAGTACATCTTTCTTTTATTATGGATAGTGCCTTTCCTGAAGTGGGAACAAGAGTTATTTTCTGTCCCTTCAAATACCATTTGTGAGTTGGCTGACTAGATGCCAGTCTGAGAAAAATTAATCCTGTAAAATAGGCAATAACTCCTTTACATTATTAAAAATATACAAAAAACCCCCCAAACCATGTTCATAATAGCCAACTGCTCAAAAATAGTATCTCAAAGACAGAAACACAGTAACAGGATACAATTAATAGATCAATTAAGAAGCACAACATTCCCAGAACAAACCTAGTGACTCTGTTTTTTTAATCCTGAGAAAAACTCAGAGCACAATATAAGAAATCTCACAAAGAAACAAAGAGGTGTCTGTTTTAGAGCATTATTTAGACCAGCTTCTATTCTTTCTTCTTGATGGACAAGCCTGTATGAATTCCACACAGATTAAAAAGTACTGAACCATGCAATTATAATGGTGGAGGGCATTTAAAACATGTTTACTGAGAAGAAACATTGGTTGTCATCTCTTTCCTGATGTCAGCACAGCCCATTACAAAGTTCCCCTTCTGTCACTTTATTTCAGATTTCAAAAACCCAGCAGGCAGCAGGAAGTTACAGGACAGGGAGAACGGCTCTAGCTGATGAAGTTACACTGGATACTGGGCTCCACTTTTTGGCAATTAGTCAGTGTTGTTCAAATGGCCCAAGTCCTCATCTGGCATCGGTGCCAGACAGGCTTGACTATCACTCTCCCTGATGTCTCCAGACTCTTCCTGTAGCCAAACCCACGCTGTAAAAGAGAAGACACAGGACCACCCCTCCTCGGCCCCCCGGCTGCTGCTGGCCCCTCTCACCCACAGGTCAGGCTCTACGACTTGTCAGAAACCTGACCAGGTCTCAGTTCTCTTCCAAGGCCGCTCTGCTCCAGCTCTGCTATAACTGCCATGTATTTAAATTCACTGGATCTGTGGTTGAAGGTCTCCACTAACCCGTAGGTCTGGGAGCGATCCGTGGCGTAGAACAGCTGCACCTGGTTGGCCAAGCACTGGGCATCCTGGACCACCTGTGAGTGAAAACAGAGCTGTCACCATCAGGGTGGGCCTGTTCCAGGGTCCCACTGACAGAAACTCCTCAGCTGGAAGGCCACAGTCCTGCTCACCACATGGCTCATGTCCAAGCCACCTTAATTTAGCAAATCTCTTAACAAACCATCTCCCTCTTGCTCCTGACCTACTTAAACACTTCAGCACCGTGTGTGTTAGCTACTCTCCTGCTGTGCACATGGAGGCCAAGTGTGTCTTTTGTGATCCCTGCCCACTCTAAGATGCACCAAGTGCTCGTTTTTCCCTCCTTGCAGCTGACCTGCTTGCACAGATTGATTGTTTGCTCTGAGATACAACAGGACAAAAGCATTACCAATTACTCTGCTCATGGTTTCGGAAGGGGTGTAAGGAGGTCAGTTAGAGGTGGGATATTTTAGTCATCTTGTTCCACCCCTACAGCCCCCAGTGCCACCAGTCCAGGATCTGTACTGGCACAGATATGCCAGTAATGGTGTGCCCACACAGAGGGAAAAGAGCACAGGCATGCACAAACTGAACACACAACTCTGGTGGAGGTCTCCTGCTTTGATAAACAGGATTAAGCTTTAACACACTGTTTAAACTTATGGTGAGGTAGCAGCAGCTTTCATTTAAATTTGCTTCTCTTAATAAGAAAAACAGAAGCTTTTTTTTTTTTAAATAATAAACTGTAATACCCAAAGAATGAATAAACTGAAATCACCAAAGACTGATGATTCCCTCCTAGCTCTCCCTAGCATTAAGTACATTAGGTTAAAGAAATATAGAGACACCATTCTTTGGCAAAGGGTCTTTCAAAGACTTCACTATAATTTGGTTTTAATTCAGAACTGTAGGAGGAGTTGCAGCATAAAATGAAGGAAGCCCATGAGCAGGCTTCTCTTACCAAGAACTTGGAGTCCATTTCTGCTGTCATTAGTACTATCCCTTTTTCCTTTTGCAGATCAGGATAATGGTACAAGACCAACTGGCTTGGAGCAGTTTCACCTTGGGTCTGAAGGGGAGAAGGAAACCTGTCAGTATCCCATAAAAACCTTCAGCTCCACTGCAGATTTGGGTGCTTGATTACAAAACTTTGAGCATTAACACAGGGAGTTACTTCTCAGGGCTTAAGGGTCAGTTCTAATTAAAAGTTAATTATTCCTGGTATTTACAGAAAGCAAGGACTTTGCAGAGTTAGGTTGTTTTTTTCCTTGACTAAAGACCATTTTGCATTTAAGAGAGCCCACAATTTTAGAAAGATATTTCATCCTACGGCATCTACTGCTGTTTTAAGTAGCTGGCACAAATAGTTCTAAAAAGTTTGGCTCTTGCTTATGTTCTGAGACTACTGAACTTCTACCCCATTCTCCTTTAGATTAGAGAGACACTTAATATCCATTACTTACTAATTTACCTGTAATTAATGTACTAATTAACCCATAACTAATGGCAGCTTTTGTTATGATAATTCAAGTTACACTAGACAACCTGTTGGTTAAACTATTTAGCAAATACCATATATTGCAATATGCTGATATTATACATTTCTGGATCCTAAGCCAGTTTTGAACTTTTTATTTCAAACACTCACCTGAAAGTTTATCAGGGAAGTGAAGTGTAATTCTGTTCCTGACCACTGCCCCACGAAGAACTCATAGCCTTCTTTTCTTGGCAAAGCATACAGAAACTGCAGAGAAATTATTAAAAAAACAAACCAATTTTCCCTTTCACAGAACAAAATGGTGCCTGTATCACATTGGCCTCCAGCATTAATGCTTTAGTGAGAGAACCACAACAGAAAGAAAGGGTTTCTTTGCCCCACCAGAAGTGACAGGACAGCAAACACCAGACTTCAAAGCACACAATAAAGCAGAATTACCTTATCAGCACTATTTCATTAGCAAATACGTTATCAAATACTTCTATCAGTATTTTGAGACATAAAAAGGAAAGGACAGCAGAGAACACTCACACTCTGGCCTTTTTGTTCTCACCTAGAAAACTGACAGCAGAAATTATCAAATATAAGGTAAGGAGCATGCAGAGCATTTCATCCTGTAAATTCACCAACTGTTCCAGAACAGGCAGCAAGTATCTTCCCTGCAGAGATTTACAGCCTATCCAGCTCCACAGGCTACAGACTTGCTCGCTTTCCCACACCAAGGGAAAGGACAACGTGGGAGCAGAAAATGAAGCAGGATACCTGACTGAATGCCAGGGCACTGTACAGAAACACACTTCAGGCTATAACTAACTTCCCCATCTCCAAGTAGCTCGGGAAGCCAGATATATTTGATCTTGCTCTTGGCAAGTGAAGTATGTAAGACTAATCCATCAAACCCAGTAAAGTCTCCATTCCCTGGGAGATTCTGTGCTCCCATTTTCTCAACCCTGCATCTCTTCTATCTAGATCAAACTGCTTAACATGTATGAATTGCCACTGCTTTATCTGAGCACTAGGACAAGTACCTGAACACCTGGATTTTACTAATCAGGCTGCTACAATGAGCACGAATGCAGGAGGGTCAAAAGTTTATGGATTACGGTCAAAAGTTTGAGGAGGAGAAGCACTACAGCTTCTCCAACCACGCGCTGCCATACGTACCGATGGACATTCCTGGGCTCTCTTCCACATTAAATCAAACTTGTCTGCCTTTGGGGAAGGAGAAAGAGACGTTCAATTCTCGTAACACAAATGTGGATGCAGAGTTGTTCACAATCACCTCATTAACCTTTACAGGGTACAGCTCCATCTGGAGAGGGTCCCGCCGCGGGAACAGATGACAGTGAGTGTGTGGAAAACCGCATTTAGTTCTTAGTTACCTAAATGCCACTGGTAGCCTTTTTTAACAATGCTGTCTCTAAGATGCAGCAGCAAACTCCTTGGATCCAGAGCTTTATTCCTGGGATGTGGGGGCCCCACGCCTCAGGCTTACATTACATCCTCTTTCAGTAATTGCTCCACTGCATCATGTAGTGTCAACAGCTGAGCAAGACAACAGAACCCTGGCTCCAGATTGTGGATTTACATCATAGTCATCTGTTCTTCAGTATTAAAATGCAGCCTATATATTCACTC
The DNA here is from genome assembly GCA_013400975.1 of Atrichornis clamosus. Lineage (NCBI taxonomy): Eukaryota > Metazoa > Chordata > Aves > Passeriformes > Menuridae > Atrichornis > Atrichornis clamosus. Next base: position 21,198 of record WBMZ01009712.1, on the reverse strand, counting down.
AGTAACAGACTTATTGCTTAAGTTTAAATTAAAAACACAACCCTGTTTGGTCAGCCCTGATGAAACCTGGCAATGTCATTCACGTGTTCTCTGCGTTGCCCCAAATCTTTTGCCTAATTTTTTTTTGCTTCCCAGCACCATATATTAATAACTACTCTTAGGTGTTCAAGGAAGAAAACATACGCCATTCATCAACAAAATTCCTTCGTGTGTACTTTTGGGCACTGGAGAATTATGCAAGGCCTTTCTTCCAGCCAACAAAAAGGTTCTGGCAAAAGACAAAGGGTTTTTTTCCCCCTGATGACACCATGAACTGGTTCCTAATGTGCCTGGGATCTGGTTTGCATTGATGTATTAAAAAGCCTCCAATACTCCTCTTAAAACAGTGCACCAAAGAACAGTGCCAGCCCTAACTAAAGAAAGACCTACATCATTTTAACTGGAGTCCCTGGCTTTGGCCCTCAGCTACAGTAAACGTGCAAGTCAAACTATTTTCACAACATCTACACGTTGGGAAAACCAAAACGCGAAGCTGCGTGACTTCGAATCCCACATTGGCATTTTCCGAGCATAGAGCAGGTCACACATTTAGAATAATGCCTCCCCCTGCATTCAGTGCAGCTCAAAGGGCCTGCTGCAAATCAGACCCCAGATCTAAATGAGGTTTCAAGAACTCAAGGAACACACAGTTGTGAAAACACAGATCTCAGAGATCACGATCACAGAACGACCCTGAAGCAAAGAATAAAGAGAAACCCCAAAGGTGAAAAAAACCCCTCATTCAGACTAATGCAAACTAAAACAATTAACATCTGGAAAAGTTATCAGGAATAAGAAATATGATCTTATCGCAGGAAACACCCTGCAATCTCAACGAAGGACAGTGCTGCCCATAATTGTAAATGTATGAAAGTAAGTCCTAAGTGATTAGCCATGTGCAAGTCACCAGCCAAGTGCTCTGGTGCTGCCACACTGGCCTTGGGGCAGCTGCCTGTGCTCACGGAGGAGGAGAAAGAGAGAAGCAACTCTGAGAAAAAGCAAATAACTCTAAAAATACAAATGCTACTTAATAAACACTAGGGCCCTGCAAAGAGTATTGGATACTTGTAATAAAATAAACCTGGAAATTCCAGCCAAGGGTGCACAGAATGGTACCTGATTTACTGAGACTCCTTTAAGTGAGGAAAAAAGGGATACACATTTTTGGAAACAAAAGCCTTGCTTTGGGGCAATAAAATCACTCAACCCAGAAAGTAGGTTTGTTCTTGAAACCTCATTTTCCTTTAATGACTGTTTTTAAAAGCAACAGAATTACAGTTGGAAAGGAAAGCTTTGCATGCTGGCTTTTCAAGTGCATAACGACAGGGGAACTACTTACAGGAATAACTGCATAAACCGTATCTTTTGCAGAAAAATACTGATTCCAAATCTGTAGGAAACAAAGCAGATGAGACACAGTTAAAGTCCAGCATCAAGCAGTAATGTTAAATGCTTTAAAATGTCAACTAACCTTTGTAAGCTCTTTGAGAAGTCATTTTTCAGTGAAGGCTGACTGACTTTCCTGCTAATGCAATGCACTTCTCCAAAGGTTCCAGAGTACTGGTACCAAATGACAGATTTCAACCAGGTCACAGAAATCAGCAGTGGGCTCAGAGGTGGCTCAGTACTTATGAACCATCAGAAGTGCTTCTTACATTTTTCCAAACAATCACACTGATGATTTTTATGCTTGTGTTGCTTTGGTTTTTTTAATAAAGAACAAACAAAACATTTTCAACAGAAGACAAGCCTTTGCATAATGCTCCTCTGTGTTGACAATCTTGACAGGATGGCAATACTGTTACAAAAGCTCAAAGTTCTTAATAAATGGACAAGCACAGGTGAAAGTCTAGAGTTTAGGACTTTTTCAGTTGCTCTTCCCCAGTTGTACATAACTAATGAGAATTGACAGCACAATGTTTAATCGATGAAACAGAGAAAAGAAAATACCAGATCCAACCCACACCACGTCAGAAATGTGCAACAGGTGTGACACGTAACTCAGTGAAAGGGAACACAGGACAAAGCCAGGCAGGTATGAAGGAAAATAACTTGATTCACACTGCAAATCAGATGTACACTAATACATACGAGCTACTACTAGGATTTCCCTCTACCTGGCCTTAAACCTGGCAGGAGCTTGCTAATGCAAATCCAACTGCTACACAGTAAATAGCAACAAGAAAAATCACTGTAGAGACACTTTCTGAATCAAGTCCAGATGTATTATAGATGCGTTATTTATCACGTGAGTACATCCTAGGAGGACTTCCCTAGGTGGAGAAAACTCTACCTTCTCCTACGGACACCCACGTGAATGAGCTTTTTATAAATACACATCCATAGCTGTGTCTTGTTTTTTAGACTGAGTAAAATTTCCATCCTTATATGTAGAGTACTATTAAGCAGAGATGTGAAGCAAAGTTTATTCCATTTAAATCCATCACCTGCTTTATCTCCTCTGCTGATTTTTCTTTCACCATCTCCACATTAAGAATCGAATCAAGTGTCTGCAAGAGAACGCATAAAGAATTTGGCATGATGACAATTCTCTGATTCATGTAAGAATCCAGAATGAATGGATGCAATTACAGAGAACAAAATCAACCTAGAGGAACTTAATTCGATTTACAGTGTGTCTTAGTCCCTGTAATTGCCAAATAAACTAGTAAAACATCAGCAGGAACACACTGAGAAGTGGATTCACACACTGAGGCAGAAGAGGCTCTTTGAGGACACAGCACGTGCTTTGCTCCAGTTGTGCAGAGCTCTGCTGAAGCTGCACGAGGAGCTGCAGCCTTTTGCCTTCAGACATCTCAAACACATGCTCTTTGGCAGACTTACACTGAGAATTTACCAAAGTAAGAGAATGTGAAAGAGCATTCTCTTGTCCTTGGGCAGGCTGATCACTGGAAATGTATTTCCATGCTGCAAAAGCAGCTTAACCCTTTCCATTTATTGTTCAGAACAGATCTCCCAACTGGCAGGAACTTCCAGGGTGTCACAGAGAAAGGGCAGGGTAATAAAAACCCAGCGTGCCAGGACTTTTAAGACTGAACACGATCCCAACAGTAAATTAAAATCTTACACTCTAATGCAGCAAAAGGAACATCAGGCTTATATCAAAGTGTTCTTGGCTGAAATGCTGACTGGGAAATATAAGTAAATCTAATCCTTAGTTTGCCACAATGCCCCTTCCTAGCACTTACGTTCATTTCCCTTACCTTATCCTTTGTGAATCCTCCCTTTGATGTCTTGGTGCCCAAGCCTTCTGCCTACAAGAAAACATTCTTCCTTAGTTTTATAGCTAATGCTTTAATACCGTTTTCTTGTCTTCCTTGCCACACATAACATGCCTGCTGAAAAAAATCTCCTGAGTGGAAGCTCAAGTTCAAGATACTTGAAGATTGCTGCAGTGTGTTTTTAATAAAATGATTGATTATATGAAGTAAGATTAGTAAACTAATGTGAATTATGAATTTCAAGGCCAGAAAGGCTTAGTTAAAAGCAAACTATTATGCATTTTGGATCCAATAGTATTGAACAGTGTTCCTGCATTCACTAAAAAATGATAAATGCAGGATTGTGTCACTTCTCTGGCCAAACCAATCTGGAACTAATTAAACAAGGCTTCAAGCAAGGAATTTACAGTTCTAAAAAATAACAAAATAATACATAGGAATAGAGAACAATACTTTTAGCCATCAGACAGTTAAATTCCAGGGCTCCTACTGATAGGGATGCTGCAAGTTTGTAACATTATGCTGACCCTATATAAATAACATTATTGTTTTAATGTATGTGATTTACAAAGAAAATTGGCCTTGCCTTTTCCTCCATGCATCTGATAAATTCTTCTTGTTTGGAATGTCCCACAGGCTGCTTTTTCACTTCACTTCTTTTTTCCATACGGGATTCAAACACATCTGGATTGGATCTGAATTGGAAAAGGATTAATAGTATAACAGAACCCTAGAACAGCTCGAGTTGGCAGAGACCCATAATGAGCATCCAAGACCAACTCCCAGCTCCCTACAGGAGGATAAATGGACATAAATTTATATAACTAAAACATTCATTTCCTTTTAAATAATCTTAAATTTTCAATAATGACAATGAACAGGAAAAATCAATGCAAAGCTAAAAAACTGTGAAAGCTATTTCACAGTATGTCCTATGACCCAAGGCTTTGGATTTCGGTTTTTGGCACCGAATTCCAAAAATGGCAGGTTGGATGGGGCTCTGAGCAACCTCATCTAGTGGAAGTTGTCCCTGCCCATGGCAAGAGGGTTGGAACCAGTTGATCTCTAAAATGCCTTCCAGCCCAAGCCATTCCATGGTTTTGTGAGTGAGCCTATGAAGTCTTTTGCTTCACTTATTTCTACCGCTAAGTAAGGTGACCCACCTTTACCAGGGTAATTCAAAGCCATGATTTTTCTATGAGTTGTTCCAACTATGGCCTTGCCAACAAATGGACTTACACCTAAAATAAGACTAACTGCTACCTTCTAATTTTCTGTTCAAATCCTCCTTTATAGTACGATGAAAGAGTACAAGCTGGGAATATTCTTTGCCTGCTCCAGTGTTTTCCAAAGGTGGAGAGCAGCGCTGGGTGATGAACACCATTTTTAAAATGTTTACTATGATACTGATTCGTGTTCCTAACTTAAAATATTAGCTTCATCTTAGCAAAACTATTTCTTATCAAGCTGACCACGTTGGGAGATGACCCTCACTGACCTGAGGGGAATTTCAAGGCAATTGGCCTAAACTAAGTGAAATTTCCCATGCGGGCGGAAAGCTAAATTAGAATGACCTCCCTCCTCCAAAGGAAGAGCTCCCCTAGCACGCCTTTCCCCCAAAAATAGCCCACACACCCACCCGGCCCCCTCCTCCGCGCTGCCGCCTTCCTCCCCCTCCTCAGGGCCAACCTCCGCAGCTCCTGGATCTTGTGCCGGTACTTCCCGTAGAAGGGGTTCTCCTCCAGCGCCGCCTCCCCGGAACCCGCTCCCGGTCCCGCTCCCGGTCCCGCTGCCGGCCCCAGCAGCCCCCGTGCCGGCGGGGCCAGCAGCCCGAGCGGCCGGAGCGCGGCGCGGCTCCTCAGGGCCGCCCCCAGGCCCCAGCCCTGCAGCAGCGGGCCCGCCATGGCTCCCGCTCCTCCCGGCCCGCCCCGCGCTCCTCCCGCTCCGCCCCTGCCATGAACCGGCCGCAGCCGCACGCTGGGAATGGAGCTTTTATTGGGACAAATGACAAAGTCGCGGTACAGGAGGGAGCGCGCGGAGCGAGCGCGGCCCCGCTCCCCGCGCAGGGCGGTGACCGCAGTGGAAGGTACGCAGTGCTCCCGACGCCGGGGTCACCTAAAACCGCAAGTACAGCCCGAAAACGAACCCAGGAATCACGGCACAACAGCAAGTCTCTGCATAGCTCTGTTCCTGCTACAGCTCGCTCTCACCGCTCCGTTTGTTTTGCTTTCACAAAGACATCGGTTTTTTCTCTGGGACGCGCTGCCCAGGGCTTGCAGCCGCCCCTCTGGTACCCCACCAGCAGCAGGAGGGAGCTGATCCGGACAAGCGCATTTACTACACTCGTGAGTTTTGTGTCCTCTACCATGTGCATCGCGAACAAACACGGGAGAGGAACCCTGCCCAGCGCCTGGCCAGCACCAGGCCTTTGGGAAGCATGCGGGATGGAGAGTGGTGGCAGAGCAGGAACCTCGCAGGGATGGGACTGGTGCTCCTAGCTTGCAGCGCAAGAGACCACTATACTGAGGAATGATCAGATTTTGTTTAATGGACAGCACAAGCCCATCCTACAAGTGACCACAGCAATTAGCCATCAATTATGCTCTCGACATGCAAGTTAAAAGCACCCCTGGACAGCTGTGTCCCAGCACTGCCCAGCTCACCCCGGGCACAGGCAGAGGACACGGGCAGTGGAACAGCACACACAGGTCTAGCTGCCACTTTCACCACTGCTACTGCTGCTGAAGAGCCTTCTAAAAGTAAAGCAGACTGCAACAAAACAAAACACTAATACATTCACAAGGCGATACAATAATCCTTTAAATTTTCAGGTAAGTTAAATTTCATACAAATAAACTTCCAAAAATATTTTGCAAACTCTGGCATATGGCTATGATACAGTATGTACAAATAAAATATCAGATGGTTACATTTTATTGCTTTTTTTATTATTTGGTTAAGGAATTATACAGTAGCGTATAAAAGGGTACTGGAAGTGGCAAGAAGCAAGTGTTGGCTTCTTGTCCTCTCTAAAGCCAAGGTTGGTTGGTTTTGTTTTGTTTTGTTTTTAAATACTGTTTCAAATGTCACATCAAAAGCATTTTGGTACTGGGTGACATCTGCATTACCCAAACAGGATAAAAGAGCAACAGTGAAAGAAGCCTAGGAAATGAGTATAATAGGGTTTCATTTTGTACATTCCTTTGCTGATTCATACTCCCAAAATACAATTATTGATAAAACATCCAGTCTAAAGTTATATAAAAGTCAACAATGATGAACTGACTTCCACACAAACTGATGTTTCAGCGAGGTGGGCAACTTCAAGTCACTAATCATGCAAAAAACTCGTAACAAGATCAGTGATATTTGTGAGCAAAATCATCCAACTTGGCCCTGATCTAGCCTGCAAGAGAGAATCCCTTCTGCAAAAGTAATTTTTCTATGTTCCAGAAGGTAATAACTCCACTCTGTGTTTAGATCCACCACTACAGAAATCCTCACTTACAAACTGAGTGTCAGTACAGAACAATGATGCCATTGCACATGCTTACACTGCTGTTTACATCCTTCTGTTGGCAAGAAGACAAAAAGTAAAGGTACCAAGAAAGAGATCACATTCACAATAGTCAGGGAAGCTCACAAGTCTACTCTGGGCCTTCCCACCTGCTCACACTCCTGGAGTGTATCAGTGCTACTCAGCAGGCTGCATTGTAGGCTTTTACCTCTGAAGCATCTATTAAAGCTATTCAATATGTTCATTTAAAAAAAATAAATAGACAGGCTCATCTCACAAAATATAATCTGGATGCAACACAGCAAAGCTTAAAGAATGCTGAAGTGAAAACCCAAGCACTTGGCAAGTTAATTGCTCCTGTAGGCTCATGATATAAAAACACTTTCAACTCTTCCCTTTAAAAATACATCCTGCTGTAGATGGGCATGACTTACCCCCCTGCGTTCCTCTGACTGAGGCCAAACTCATTCATGAACATACTCAGTCAAAATCAGAAATTTAGCTGAAGCTCTCAACCTCCCATTTCAGGCTCAGTCTCTCATTATAAACAGCTCACTACCAACACAGGCCCTGACACAAACTTCTCCTTAAATATGCATAATTTACTCTATCTCAAATATTTACAAGCAGAAGCAGCCCATCTTTACAAGACAGATTTCCTTCTGCTCTACATAAAGTGCAGCTCTCTAATTTAAGGCAAATTTCAGTGAAATATAAAACCATAGTTTTATTTTAGTATGTACACATTTTAAATAATAACCAATAACTCCCTTGAAAAGGAAATGAGAGGAAAATGTTTCCAAGTTTGGGAATTTTCTGGATTTTAACAAAGTCCCAATATTATGTCCTATTGACATATAAATTTGTAAATTTCTTTTCAATAAATGCAAATGAAAAAAGAGGTGGCAATGTGTACAGTAATTTAGCTCCAAAGATCAGTAAAACACTGGGAAAGTGCAGACATTGTTTTTCACGTTCTGTAGCTTCCTTTAGCTACAGTAACATCCACCAATATCACATTTCTAAATATGTATCCTACAGACCTAATGCTAATCTCAATTCTTTTAGTGTGTATTTCTCATCTCCATCTGTGTCAAACTCCTTAAAGCTCTGTGATTCTTGGGCTGTGGAGCCAAGCAGCTTTTGAAGATCTCTGTAGGAGAGTTTTCCATCAGCATCTTCAGGCGCTCTTTCAAACAATTTCTGAAGATCTGCAAAGAGAACAAGAATTGAGAAGTAGCTCCTTTAAGTACACAAGAATATCGTATAAGCTGCTTTCCCAGTTTTACAGCAGTGTCTCACTACCCAGTAATTAAATACAGCATCCCTGAGTGTAGAATTTGCCTACTATGTTGCCACAAGCTGTTGCTAACAGTTTAGGTGAAAAAAGCATGAACATTTCTGGATTAAATTACACTAAATCTGAAAAAAGTAATCCTGATTTCTGGCCACAATTAACAGCCCATTTTACAACCACTAACTGCATACAGATGCAGTTATCCCCCACAAAAGGAAGCTCTGAACGACTGTTGCTATACCAACAGTACAGATGATAAAAAGGGAGAAGTGTCTATTCACTTCCTGATGCAAAGAGTTGCCCTTTAAGTAGCTGAAGAGGCTGAAGAGCAAGAGCCAGAAAGCATTCATCTGAACAGGCAGTGTGCTCTTGGGAAAAAAAAATAGAGAAAAGAAAAAAGGCCCAGAACATACACACACATAGCCATTGCTTTTTCCTTCAGCACGTTAATTCTGCCCTTGACTCCTCTCCCAGTCTCTGGGGCACTTGATGTAACACTTTGGTACTCAGAACAACTATAATTCACCAATAATGCACACTCCTGCTTAAATCTGTTTCTTTTTACATGCTATTCCTTTCGGGGTTTTTTTAATTGCCTTTTTTTAAAGCTTGTAATGTCAAGCTTTTAAAATTGACCTCACTTCTTCCAGAATGCTTGTACTTCTCCACTCCTAAACATTTATATGAAATACTCAGAAGAAAAGGTCAGCCTGGAAAGGACATACCTTCAATGCTGGAAATTCCTGGCAAGGACAGATGGCCCAGCTGCCCATTACTCTCTGTGTTGTCACCAGCTGACCTTGAAATCAGCCTTGGAAGCTCTGTGGGCTTTGCTGTAGTACTCTGACTACTTTCAACTGTTACAAAATAATTTATATTAGTCTTACTAATTCCACAGAATTACAGTTAGCAAAAACTAAACAAAAATCCAGTAAAACTGATTTTTTTTTTTGCATCACAGACGCTGTATGCTGCAAAATCATCTCAGAATACAGCAGTGTGGTCCCCTTTTACCAGTAATTGAAAGAACAGTTTTTAGACAGTTACACAGCGTTAATCTTTCATTCTATACTAGGAGATGTGTATTTGTAAACTCCCAAATAAAGAATGACTTGGAAGTGTTTTCTGTTTCCCACTCTGAGAGTGCTGAAGAAGCTTAATTAAGCAAATTACATCTGCCCACCTGGGTTGTTCTCACCTTATCAGTATTCCCCAAAAGCAAGGTCTAAACTTCCAAGCTCCTGCTTGGAATGAACAAGCAGCACAATCCTGTGGTAATGAGGTATTTAAAAATCTGATGTTCAGCAGAACTGCAGAACTGAAGTCAGCAGAGACACAGACCGTTCCTGTATGTTACACTCACATTTTGAAAAAGCAAAACCAGATGCTCCTGAGTATAAAGTTGTACAGGTTAACACTGCATGTCTTCAAACAAGCTACCGATGGGATGTGAATCCTGACATAGATATGGAAAGTCACCTCAAACTTTTGGAGTTATATACAGCTATTTTAGAAGCACCAGTTTCCTATCACTTTAATTAAAATAACTTCCAGCAAAATCTTAAGGAACAGTCTAAATTATCCACCTTAATTAGTTATTCTTTGAATTACACAACAAACCTTCAGGTTTAAGGATTATTATTTAAAAGACATTCTTACCATTCTTTGATGCCTCAATGGGTCTGTCATTTTCTGGCTTGCCTGTGAGAGCACTGATCAGCTGAAGAGTCTCTCTTAGTTTTGATACCTGAGGATCTCTAGTTCCTGTTTCCTGCATATGTACAGAAAAAAAAAAAATCTTAAAATGCACCACTTCAGTAGAAGATCAGAAAAAGCAGTAATTTAAAGTATGTAAGCACTTTTGAGTGACTTAGAGGTATCCAGGCTGATCAAGTCTAAAATTATAAACAAGATATAAAAAAAAAATTAAAAAAAGAAAAACCTATGGAAAGATGTAAGTAATAAATTCACATGGCCTATAATAAAACAACAGAATCAGTAACTCAACCTGAAAAACATGCAATTATTTTGCATGCACCAGATTTAAAAGAATCTGACGTTTAATTTCTGTATTTGCTACAGGAAAGTTCAAGACACTGAAAAACTAACATAAAACAGTCAAATATCCTTGAAGTAAAGGACTTATACATGAACTGAATTGCCTAATTGTTTGAAATCTTTGTCTGCACTACTGACTACCTTCATGCAGGAGTCACTCTATCTGTTAGAGTAAAACCCCCACATTTTTTTAATCTGCAGCTCCCTTGCTCTTTTCATTAGTAGGTCCTGAATGATGAGTTCACATCAGTACAAACCCAGAACAGCCTGTTCACTCACCCACCTTCCTTCCAGCAGATGGAAACTAAATTCAGCAGCATCACCTCCCATCCCCAGCCCACAATTCGGCCATTCAGTTAAACTCACTCCCAGCCAGTGACAGACCAATACTGAGAGCGCCTTTCAGCAAGTCCTTGACTCCACTAGTGCCTGTTTGCTCAATTAAGGTCTATTTAAAACACGATTAGAAAGACAATTACATGCTCTACTAATCCAGTGTAATTGGCATTTCCTTATTTTACCTTCAGTTCTTTATTTGACTGAGTTTCACTATCTGGTTGATCTTCATTTTCCACTTTTAGAGAGGTAGTTGCATCATTCCCCTACAGAAAAAAACAGAGTTTATTCATGTGCTTTTTATTTTCAACAACAGAGTTTCTTTCCTTCAAATTTGGCAGACATGAAGCAGAGAAAAGCCAGGGCAGATACATGCTAGAATAAACATGTAGTCATAAAAATGGGTTATGTAATTTACCACAGCAACGTCAGCATGTTCCTTTATTGCTATACATACAGAACATGTTCTCACAGATTGGCCCCAGTATGGCAACCAGCAAGCACTGCAAGAATTTATGAACATACTTAGGGATTTTTTTAATTATTGGGTTTTTTTAGAATTTAAGCACTGTTGAACAATGCAAAGTCCCACCCAGCTCCTCAGTGGGTCTTAAGAGACCTATGCCAGTGATTCCTTAAACACAGCTCAGTTTGTCAATTCTACCCCATAAAGCAACCACCAGCTCTTAAATGTCACAGTGCTTTGGACATTTTTCTGTAGATTGCTCAGGGAAGAAATGAGAAATGCTTCAGAGACACTCTTAGTGTTGGTTATCTGTTCAGAACAAATTCCAGCCTTTTGTAATGAAATCCTAAGTATTTCCAGGTTCATTCTGACATTTTCCTAAGTTAGGTCTGAAAAGCTGTATCTGTGTAAGGGAAGTAGCCTGAGCAGGCACCCTGAGCCCTCAGACCCTTACCACGATGGTAGACGAGTTCTCTCTTTTCTCCAGATTTTTCACAACAAGGGGAGAGTTTTCCAACAGCGTAACTTTCCGGCTAAGGTTGCCAATGGCTGAATCCACATTTAGAAGCTTGATGTCATTCAACTTCTGGTACACCACGACAGTATTATTTAGCTCTTCCAGAGCTGCACGCAGTGCCTGGCTTTCCTGAAATATAAACAGAGCACGTGTCAGTTCACCCAACCTCTGCAGCACTCCTGCTATTAACAACACTACTGACCCAGTTTCACTGGGCAGGCATCAGACTGGTTCTCACTGGCACCACTGAAAACATTCAACTGGAAGCTTCCAGAAAGTTATTCCAAGTCTCAGAGTTTGAAACTCAGGTTCTTCCTCAGGGTAACCTCTTTGTTGCTAACGTAATCACTTCAGCTGTGCCAGTGAACACAGAAAGCCAATTCATCTAGTTTTCCAGGTCAAGCTTTGTAAGCACACCGATGACTTTTCCCAAGAAAGCATATACTGGACATATTTATAGACAAGATTCATTTTTGAGGAAAGATTCATTTTTGAGGAAGGTATTGACTGTACTAAATGTAAGTACGTGCAGTCATTCTGTTCCAACCCATTCAGCTAAACACCCACCTTAACTTTTTTTTGGTTGATGAATTACTCCTTTCCACACCTCGTTACATAGAGGGTGACTCAGAACATGCCACTCCCAGATTTGCTCAGATTAGCAAATACCTGCCATAAAATCCACTCCATTAAAAACCTGTAACTCATTTTCATTTACATTAGCAAAGTACACCTATAATTTTTCAGATATTGGTTTCACTCTTCTTACTCCTCACCCACTTAGAACACAAAAAAACCTCTGCTCTCAGACCAGGGCACTTTCCTGTTTGCACACACACAGGAACAAACTACAGCAAAATTATCTTATGCTTTGCTTTGAAGGATGCTATCTGTATTGTCTTGATAAAAAACATACTTTTTTGCACACTACAGCCCTGCAAAACACACAGGTAAGTTACATATCCATGACACTTGTACTAAAATTCCTTAAGCAAAGGATAAAAATACCTTTTTGTGAGTTTCTGTCTGATTTCCCTCAGTCCTTGGCACAACAGTGGAGGGAAGTGAAGGCATCTGTTTTAACTCCTTCTAAGGAAAGAAGTAGAAAATTATGTTAACAAATCCCTGTAAGTAACTGTTTAATAACTGGCAGACTGTAGCTAAGGATGTTTTGCTACCATTATAGTAACTCAGATCTGTTGTGTATGCAGTATTTTAACTGGGCTAACAGTTTTCTCTTCCAAACACAAAAGGTCCAAATTTATTTTTATTAAACCCTCCTAATTAACTCTTCTCCATTTAATGATGTATTATGATACACACTTCACTGCTGCCATACACACTGCCATATCTGCAATGTTTTTGTAGCACCCACTGACTGAATCAAGCTTTATTATGTGTCCAATTTAGATTTTATCTGCAAGAATTCTGGTGCTGCAGTTTAGTTGAGAAACTGCAATTATTGGCTCAGTTTGTTAACACCAAATGAGAGGTCAGTATAAATACAGTGAGTAGCTTCTGGTAAAGACAGTCAGTAATTTCATCCTTCTGTGAATCCTTAATTCAACCAACAAACTCTGTCTCAATTTTCTGACCATCCCCAAACCTAAAACAGAGCAGTGACCATAAGCAGTACCCTGCACCACACAGAAGCAGTTTCCCAAGGCCCCATATTGGTGGAGGAGGAAGCAAAAATATGCAGGATAAGAAGTGTAGTAGAGAACAACAATTCTGGCTCCAGAGAAATATGTACTTGATACCATTCAGGAGATGTCACACAGGGATTAGAAGATTAGCTAATTCATGTACCAACCTACTGAAACCTCCTAAATATTTTGAAGGCAAAAGGCAGAACACCACACATTTCTTTAACTTGCCTCATATTAGGCAGGTAACCATGAAAACACAGTGTTAAATCAGTGCATTTTTCTTACCACATCATTCTGGAGTATTTCTATGGATTTCTTGTATTCTTCAATAGCTGTCTGTATATTTTCAACATCATGAGCCACGCTGGTAAGAGTGCTGCCTATGTTAGCTACAGTCTGCAACAGAAAAGATGACAGAAATCTCAGCCTTCCTCAAACTGCATTGTCCCGAAGGTCCAATCTGCTGAACACAAGGTTTTGTCAGTGAAACTGCAGGCAGACTGCCACAAAAAATAAGCATGTGAGTTTGAAGGATTCGGAACTTTCTTTGCACTCAAAACTGCAAATCATACCCAAAGCAACCTCTGCCCTGGAGGACCTCAGGACACGTTTAGCACCCTTCACCAGTATGAACAAAAGCCACTGTCCAAGAGGAACTCCCTCAGTAATCCTTCAGGACTCTATTACCTGAGGAGCAGGCAGCTCCTCATTTCCAGAATGGTACCTCCAAGGAAAAAGGCTCAAGAAAACCAAATCCCACCATAAGAAACGCAGCCTTGTCATAGGACCACTTAGGTTGGAAAGGACCTCTGAGATTGAGTCCAGCTGTTAACCCAGCACTGCCAAGTTGACCACTATACCATGTCCCCAAGCTCCTATCCATGTCCTTTAAATACCTTCAGGGATGGTGACTCCAACACCTCCCTGTGCAGCCTGCTCCAATGCCTGACAATGCACTCAGTGAAGAGATTTTGCCTATTATCCAATCTAAACCTCCCTGGCACAGCTTCAGGCCATTTCCTCTTGGCCTATCACTTGTTACTTGGGAGAAGAGACTGACCCCAACCTGGCTACAACCTCCTTTCAGGGAGTTGTAGAGAGTGATAAGGTCTCCCCTGAGCCTCCTTTCCTCCAGGCTGAATACCTCCAGCTCTCTCAGCAGCTCCTTATCCCATCTGTGTTCCAGACCCTTCCCCACCTGTGCTGCCCTTCCCTGGACACACTCCAGCACCTCAGTGTGTGTCTTGTAGTGACAGGCACAGAACTGGACACAGGATTCGAGGTGAGGCCTCACCAGTGCCCAGTACAGGGGGACAATCACTGCCCTGGTCCTGCTGGCCACACCACTGCTGATACCACATGCCTTAAGACTTGCTTCTGACAGGACACAGTGAAAATCCAGCACGCTTGTAGGAGCAAATAAGGAGCTTAGGAAACAGCTTTGTACTCCTCCCAGAAAAAGAAATCCTGGCAGCCTGATCAGCCAAACCACACTAACTGTTTTGCATATCACTAGTTTGTTGATTGTACATTAATTTTGTAGGGATAGGAAATGAGACGTGGAAACCATAATGCCACAAAGACTGGACTCACATTAGGTGTTAGCCCAATATAAATGTTTATTGCTAAATAAACAGAACTGCCAAGGAAGAGCCAGGCAAGTTTCAACAAGCCATTCTCCTTACCAGAACAAACAGGACAGTTCTTTGGTAAAGAATGCTCAGCTAAGGCACATAGTATGACACTGCATTAACAGAAAGCAACACATTTTCTTTTCCAATTAAAAAAGCTAAACAAAACTCTTATTTGCATGTAGAGTTATAAAACTGCAGACACTTTTTCCACGTGTCTTAAATGATATTAAGATTAGCAACTTGAAGGAAAGTAACCAGAAAGATCAGCTCCAAGGTACAGACATGACAGCGTAATACAGAGAGATCCATCTCCAAAAGAGATAAACAATGCCTTCAAATTTTTTACCTGTCATACATTATCAAAGGACCATAAAATTATCAGGTATATGAAGTCAAATTTTAAAAGACTAGAGAAGCAAATATTCCTCGCAATTCAGGTAGCTCCTGTTGTCACTGCTGTCCCCAAGATCCCAGCTGCAGCTTAGCACACAGAACACATTTACTGATAGCCACATTTACAGTACTTGCCTTCTGAAGTTTCTCGACTGTGAGAGGAAGAGAAATCAGGTCAGCAGCAGACTTTATATTGTTCTTGAGATGATTTACTGTTGAGGTCAATAGTGATATCTAAAACCAAAAAGGAGTACTTAGAATTAGGCAACATAATCCTGATTCTGACCTTCTCCAATACCAATGACTTATTGTGTAACATTGAAACATAAAGCAATATAAAATTATTTATTGTACACACGCAAAACACGCCTGTCTCTAGGTTAGAAGTCCTGGCTAGGCTACATTAAAAATATTCTGCCTCTTGCAAAAGAGCAAGGTTTTTTGGTTGGTTGGGGCTTTTTTACTGAACGAGAGCCATAGAAGACCCTTCTTTTCAATAAGGTACCCTCTGCCAATTTTACATTTATCCTCTTAGAGAGAGGCTGTTGCCCAAGACAGACTTAAGAAATTGTGCAAGTCCTGATGTGGAGGAAACAGTCACTTTTGCATTTAATTTCGTATTTAGCAATGAAACCTGCCTGGCAAAACCCAGCAAAGCCATGCAACTTCAGCAGCTGAGTGATGGGCAAAGAAGTTGCATATACCACCCAAACCCTCTGCTACAGAAGTGGAACAGTGGCAAGTGGATAAAATTCACCTTCTTCCGGTTAAAAAAACAACCAACCGGTTTTGCACGTTGAGGAAATGGGCAAGATCCTACTTTTACATTAGGTCAATGCTGATGAGCTGGCATGCAAGACTCTCTAGTTCCACAGCTGTGAATACTGGCTGAGATTATTCCCAGGAGCACATCTCAACAATTCATGGATTAAAAAAAAAAAAACAGTAGGAAAATTTTGATCCCCAGCAGATCTGGCTCAGACTGTAACCAGACCCTGAGGTAACTTGAGGGCCTGCAAGAACTACATGCAAGTATCTTTAACATCCAGGTGCAGATAAAAGCATTTTTTAAGTCCCAAGAAGCCAGAGAAAGCAAATCAAATTTTCAGATATGTGCCCCAGTAAGCACTTAACCACCATATGAGACTGAAGAAAAATCAATGTGAGCAGGCACCTCAGTACTCTCACAAACTAAACCTGTGTCAAGGAGAGTTCCCCACACACACCTCTCGGTACCATTCGCTGTGAGCGGCTCTGAACTTTTACCCTCCAGGGTAAAAATTTCAGTACGAGCCTTGCTGGATGCTTCATTTGAAGTGTGAGTTAATAGAGCAGCTGAGCACAGAGCTCTCTGCTAAGTGGCTCAGGCCAGGCCACATCAACAGTGCCAAGCTTCACGCCAGCTCAGGGGCTGGGTGGGTGTTAGCAGCTTCTGTACTCGCGGGACACCAGGCCTCTGTTTGTAGTGACAGGAGCTTGCAGTGAGTCAGGTAACGCTTCTCCACGCTCACAAAATGCTCTCAGAAATTGGAGACGTCAAATCTCTCATCACAAACATCACAACTATGTGACAGGAAAATTAAGAACTGCACAGTTCTCAGGTTCTTTTAAATTCTGCCTGAACTATTTCCACCAGTTATGCAATTTCTGCTCTTTGTGATCAGTCTCCAGCCCAGCTGGATGCTCAAACTGTTTTTTTGCTTGTTTAATAATGAGGTTTATACTCTATTTTAACTTTAAAAAATAAGAGTTAAGCATATGGTCACAGAAGTCCTAAAATTAATTTCTGTAAAATAAAATTTGAATGCAATATTTTATTGCTTTTCAAAACCAAGGACTGATCCCCTCTCACCTGTTTATTGATCTCTGTGATATTTATCCAAATTTTACTTAGCCCCAGTTCTCCAGTCTCAATTTCTTCTAAATGCTTCTGGTTCTGTACCAAATCTTCATTCAGTTTAGGAATTTCTTGGAATGATGTCTTTTGATTAGATTCCACTAAAAGAATGAAAAAATAATTAAATATGTTTAAAAACCTAAACAAAACCAACAAAAAAGTCCAGGTAAACAACAGTGAAAGGTAGAAAACAAATTACAAACAGCAACATCTACAGCAGAGAAAGAAGGCAATAAGAGTTTCTACACAGAGGCTTATTGCCAATTCAGGATTCAGTGTTTGCTCAGTATGACAGTTCTTTTTTGTTTTAAGAGTACCAATATCTGCAGAGAGAACCCAGAGAGACTGTACTAAATTTAACACTTTACACAGTACTGTCATTCTGGCAAGCCTCAGTAGCTCTTTATTTAGTGCAGTTATTTTGCATTACCTTCACAAGGGAACATGAAATAGTAATGGGCCTGGGAATAAGAATTGCCAACAGTCCCAAGGCAAAGGAGGCAGGTGAAACGAACCTCAGTGCCCTTTTCAAGCCTGCAAAGGGGCTGCTGAGAGGAAGTGAATTCCAAGGAGATTAATGTAATTAGTTGCTCTGTGTGACAGAGAGACAACTGAAAAAATAATGTATAAGCTTGTATACTAATGCATGTTGGTAAACAGATCAGTAAACATGGTCCTTGGAAATAATGTCAGTTATTACTGCAATTAATACGACAGGAAGGGGTAAACACGCAGCTCAAAGCAATTCCAGTGAGCCTCAGAAATGCAGCTCTTCCAGATCTGCAGTGACTAAGCTGTTTAGCCGCGCTGTGAGGCAATCCTAAATCCCTAGGTCTGAGAAACAAATAAGCAAAGGTTTTGAGATGAAGACAACAGAGTTCTCCAAAATCTGCACCTCCACCCTGTAAGGCAGCCCTGGAAAGCTCCACAACAAACCACCACTGTTCAGACCAGACTGCCAAGAACAGCAGGACCTATGTGATAGATATGTAGCTGGCTGCTCCCAGAACAAATTTCCACGTGTGACCCATCCAGTTAAAAGGGGAAGCCTGTGGAGTGGATGCCCAAACACACAAAACTGGAAAGCTGTGCATCTTCAAAAACCCACTTCACTTCTCTTGAAGCAAGTTCTGAAAGTACTTTTTAGGTGCAAAGTAAATAGCAACCTTGGGATCACCCAAGGTCCAAACAACACTTTTGAGTAAGACCTTGAAAGTTTTATTTTAGCCAAAACAGACCGAGAACTAGTTGTGCTTTTGACACAAGCAGTTCACACTGAATCTGATGTGTGCATAGACTCTTGTAGACAAACTATTTTCTGTTTTGTCACTCTCACTGTGAACAGTGAGACTCAAAAAGTTTTTTGCAGTGCTAGGAAGGTTAAATAGCATATATGTTCTTAGCATCATTACTAACAACTGAAGGGAAACACTACATGACTTCCTGCTATTCCAAACATACCAGATGCAGAGATGTCTTGTTTTTAAAAAGCACTCATACTATATCCACTTTGTGCAAAGCATGGCAGAACGTAAGTACTGCCACAAGCATCTGCTCTTATGGGGGAGAAAGCCTGGATGAAGATTCAGAGAAAGGTTCTTTTCCTCTTGTCTTGTAAGACAAATGGGTCACCTGCCTTTGTTTCTCTGTTCACCCACACACCTCACCAAGGCACAAGGTTACCTTCTGGAACCAGGTTGTTGTTGCTGCCTGCTTTTTTGTTGTTGTATTTAAATGCTGTGCCTCGTTATCAGGCTCCCATGCAACTCCTAGGCATGCTATTACAGTGGCAAGGAAATCTGACACGTTTATCACCAGACAAAGTATTAAATGCACAGCTTTTCTATCAGACCTAAGAAGAAAATAAGCCCATCTGTAATTGCCAGACAGGGAGAACAGCTGCTTTAACAAAGAGGTCTGTGTAGAACAGGAATGATGAAACTTAGCTACACCAAAGCCAAAAACTGTTGTCCTCATGCAAAACTTTTACCACCAGTACACCCTCAAGCAAAGCAGTTCACGAAGAACAGCAGTTGCTGACCCAGAACACAGAAACAGCTACTGCAGAGCTGCTGGGAACACTCACAGAGACAAAGCAGTGCCTAGAAGATACTGAAGGTATCCTCCAGAACTGGTGGACAGCAGTTACAGCTACCTTTTGAAGTTCAGTATCAGTTAGTACAAAAGCACACCTATCAGCAATTCCCTCTCTCACACCCAGCCAGCCTGTTCCACCTTGGCAGACAACTCCCCACCTCACACGCCTGAACAGGAAGACCTGAACACCAACAACAAAGAATTTCTACACACACTTCCTCAATATCAAAGCAGCATTCAAACTGCAGTAACACCACAGCAAGTATCAGTGGTTTTTTTAAGAGTTCAAGACAAGAACATAGTTTTCCTTAAGTTTTTTTTTTTTTTTAGAATCTCTTAGATTGCTCTGACAGGGCTGATCAGAACTTTTTTAATAGGGTCTTTCTTTAGAAGAGAGCACTCCAAAGACCACAGTCAGGAATTTTAGAAATGTATGTACAAGCAACTACAGGCCCACCTAGTCCAGTGTCCCTGCCCCTCTGAAATCACACAGCAGGCAAGAATATGTAACATTCACCTTATATTTGCTTTTGGTCAGAGCACTCCTGAGTTCAGAGGTGCTTTGTCTACTCAGTACTTTCACACTTTGACTGAACAGGTAAGCAACTAAAGCTCTTCATACTGTCCAAAGAAAATGTGAAATAGTAGTTACACTCATACTTACTAGTTCGAAACTTCTCCTTTATTGCATCCAAATCCTCCTTGAGAGCCACCTGCATCCAGACTAAGCCAACACATGCGACCACACAAGCAGCAAGAATGACAAATGCACATAATGGGTAGCAGAACTTGCAGCATCGCAGGTAGTCTCCCCTGCATAAAAAAAAGTAACAGACTGTGAATATACAACAGTGCCTAGAAAAGTTTTATTTTAAATGCTGCTCTAGCAAAGTAAGGGGCAGCGTTGTAACAGCACGCATTTTGGCTGACAAGAACTAACAAAGAGCATTTCCAGAAATAAATAAGGCTAGAGTGAGGTCAGGGCTGTTACTCTCTATTCAGTATATCCTCAGGAGGCACATCTAACGTATTTAAAAGCAGCTGTCAGGTTTCCCTTACTAAAATATTCTGCTCTGCTCACATAAACTTAGGCACATCTGCTTGATAGCCTGGAAAACACCTCCAAGACAGGGCATTACCATAATGTTACAAGTACTTCTGGAGTGTTCTAAACTGCGAAAGCCCAAGTTTCTCTGTAACATGCCTACTTTCAGGTAGTCATAGAGGCCCATTATTAATGCTGTTACTTAACTGAAAAGCTCATTTATTGGCAAGAGCAGATCACGTTCCTGAGCAAACCAGCACTGCGCCAGCTCGCAGGACTGTGTCACGCTGAACACGCACACGGGCAACTGTGCTCAACACCTCCAGCAGCAGCCCCCGAGCGCAGGCACTAGAGAGTAAGGACCTGGGCTGCGGTGAGCAAGAAACAGATAAATCCAAGAAGAAGACGGCCAGAGGATGGTCCAGTGGGAGGTATCCCTGGCCACGGCTGGGGGCTGGAACTAGAGCATCTTTAAGGTTCCTTCCGACCCAAACCAATCTGTGATTCGATGACAGTCCTATCCCTAGACACGCGATCTGCCGGGTAGGACACACTCAGGGCAGCTTCGGGTGTCTCCTGGCAGTCCCCAGCCCACACACACCCCATGACCCCCCAACTGCGAACCCGACCCGCAGAAAGCACAGCAGCCCCCGTGCCGGGGCCCCCGCGCAGTCCCCGGGACTCACTTTCCGCAGCGGCCCCGCGCCACTGCGAACTCGTCCTCCTCGGAGCTGGACTCGGAGTCGGAGGCGGGCGGCTCGGTGCGCAGAAGCCGGTGGCCCGAGCCCTTCTTGGCGGGCTTCTTCCTGCGGCCGTCGGCGGCCAGGCCGATGAGGGCGTTCAGCTCCTTCCGCTTCTTCATCCTCTTGTGGGGCGGCGGCGCGGCCGGCGGCTGGCTCCCGCCCGCCTCCTCCTCCTTCTCCTCCGCCGCCGCCAGTGCGCCCCGGCTCGCCAGCCTGCGGCCCGGCGGCTACAGGCGCTCCGCGGGGCCGCGGCTGTTGCTCCTCCGCC
>WBMZ01009710.1:0-20021 GCA_013400975.1 Atrichornis clamosus | reverse complement strand
AGCTGTGCCCCTGCAGCCCATGGAGGCCCACGGGGGTGCAGAGATCCACCTGCAGCCCGTGGAGGAGCCCAACACCAGAGCAGGTGGATGCCTGAGAGGAGGCTCTGACACCGTGGCAGACTCATGGAGAGAGGGCCCTGCTCCCAGGCTGGAGCAGCCTGTCCTTGGAGGACTGCACCCTGTGGAGCAGTGACCCACACCACAGCAGTCTGAGGGGTGCTGCTGCCCGTGGGATGGACTCACATTGCAGCAGTTCACAGGGAGCTGTTGCTCATGAGATGGATTCATGTCGGAGAAGTGCATGGAGAACTGTCTCCTGTGGGAGGGACCCCACGGTGCAGCAGAGGAAAAAACAACACCTTTCCCTGAGCAGTGAGAGAAGCCAAGGATGATGGACTGACCAAAAGCCCCATTCCCTGTCTCCCTCTGCCATTGGGGTAAGAGATAGAGCTGGGGGGGNGGGGGGGGGAAGGTGTTTCTAAGGGCTTATTTTACTTCTCATTATCCTGCTCTGATTCTGTTAGTGTGATAAATTCACTTTCATATCTTTAAGTTGAGCCTGTTTTGCCTGTGATAGCATTGGATGAGTGAACTCTCCTGGTACTTAACTCATGAACCCTTTGTTAAATTTTCCCCCCTCTGTCCAGTTGTGGGGGGAGTGAGCGAGTGGCTTTTGTTGGGTGCCTGGCATCCAGCCAGGGTCAACCCATGACAGTGTCATCTGAAAAGTGTGAAAGAATTTTCTTAACCAAGCGCTCCACTAACTCTGTTAGTCTGCAGCATAACATACAGTGTACAAATACTCAAAACGAGACGTGCTTAATGAGACAAAAAAAAAAAAAAATCAGTATTTCTCTGCTCCTGCATTTACTTTTTTTTTATTATTTGGGTGAATATGACCATTAAAGTTTTATAAAATATGATCGCTAATATGGAATAATGCAGCTCACAACCATTCTAAAAAAACCTCCAGCTTTTTGATAGCCAAATCTTTGATATGGAGCAACAAAAGAAGACTTAAGGTGCCTAAAAATACTTATCTAGCAAAACTAAAAAATAATCATGTCAAGATAAAAAGTAAATTATAACAGCACTAAGATACTCATCACTAGCTGAGGGCATTACAGAAGTAACTTTATGCAAGACACTAATTGCAGCTGATTAAACATTCATTTGGTAAAACGAATTGAAGCCTATAAATTTCCTGTAAATACTGGCAATAGACACATTCCAATTAAATCTAAGCATGAGATTGCTGCTATTATCAGATTAAATTACATTGGTATTAATACAAGACAATTCCTGACAAAGGGAAAGAATGTAAGTATTTCTTTCTCCCAGATTTCTCTAGTTGAATCAGACATACATAGTCAAAAAAAAAAAAAAGACATTCTTCAATGGGAAATAAATCTTATCTACTTCTCTAGAGTTGGTATGACATTCCTGTGTAATGAAAGGGGGCCAATTAGTCTGAAACACAGAAGTCACCTCTGACACAACAAAGCTTATAGTTCTTAGTGTGAAGGTGTGCTTAGTTCTTAGTGTGCTTATTGTGAAGGTGCCATGGTTTGGAACACAGCACAGGAAGAGTTATAGTATTTGCAGGAATCATATGGGACAAAAGTTTGGAGAAAAAATAACATGTCATAACAAACTACTGCTAGTTTATCCACTTTAAAATGGTCAATGTATTTATCACATAAGAGACACATAATTTGCTTTGGAAACCACCCTAAATGATTCTGTTCTGAGATACAGAAATAAATATTATGAAGTGAGAAAGGTCAGGTTGAAGATTACGAGAAAAGTAATAACAGTAAAAGCTCCTGGACTGCACAAAAGTGTTGTTAGTCAAGTTGCCAAATGCTCAAAAATGTCACACAAAATTTAAAAATACTAACAAAAAAAAAAAAACCAAAAAACAAAAAACCTGTTTGCAGAAAGAACTCTGTTAGAAAAACAGACTAATGTGTCTTTACATGTTTAGCTTTGTAATACCATGTCAGCTACAACATAGTTTTATTTCATTTTTGCCAGATGACAGTGGGATTTTTAGATACATTTATGACAGATTCTTCATAAAGTTTAAGAAAAAAGGCAAACCAATTAAACAACTTTGTCCCAGACAAAGTCTCAAGTATCTGTAGATCCCATGCTATTCCAATATGTGTACTGAACAGACGTTTGAACATCCCGTTTCCTTGCCTAGGAGTTATTGATTGTATGATGACAGAATTCCTAACATGTATAAAAATAATTCATTTTGGCTAGGAGCTGCCTGAAAGCATCTGGAATAAACAGACACGTATGTTGCAATATCATCACTTTAAGGACAATCACTCTAAAAGCAGTATTTTTATGTACATTAGTTTAGATTCATTTGGGATTTTCATGAAGATTAACAAAAATGCTTCTACATTTCTCAGGTTGTTATGTATTTGATTTGTATTTGATGAAATTTAACACTTAGCCCATCATAGTGGGTCACTTGCAGTTTGCACCTTCCACAAAACAACGAAGTAAATCTCACAAAATTACTAAAAGCAGAGAAAATGGAAAGGGGAAACAAAAATTCATGCAACATCTGAAATTGCTACTCTCACTTCTTCAGTGCAATGTGCTTTCAAGTTAATGGTGGCCCCATAATTAAATGCTACAGGACAGCCTGAGTATGATTTTCTGTGTCATAAAAAGAAAGGTCAGCATTTCTCATTATGACCTGTGTCCAAAATATTTGTATCACATGCTAGAGAAAACCAAAAGCCATAATTTCTGCACTTCTTCATGATCTGATAGCATGATAAAACTTTATAAGGCCAAATATAAAACATATTGTAGTAAAAGGATAGGAAAAACCAACACGGAGACATGTTGTCAACACAGACCAATTCCCTGTAGTTCAATTCCCACATGACAAATGACATTACAAAGTCAGGCTGTATAGGATATTCTGAGCAAAACATAGAAAAATATGTTCAACATAGGCATTTCTACAAATAGGAACTAAACACTGTCACAAATTCAATCCAGATAGATGGCTATCCCTGCTGAATAACAAATTAATGAGAAACACCTTTTGGCTTGTTCTACTGCCAAAAAAAAAATATTCAATTAAAGACAGCTTACATCTTTACTTAATAAAGATTAATGAAACAAGCAGAAGAACACAAGCAATTCTCTGTGATGACAAAAGCCAAAATCCAACAGACAAATTATATGAAACTTTGCAATGTCAGAGCTGCCAAATGCGTTAGCAAAGCAAGTAACGACTTTTGGAAAATGCTTGCCATGTGTTGGTCAGAAGGAAAGGAAGTACAACTTCCTGAGTAGGCAGGCTTACAGGAGATCAGAACAGATACAAGAAAGGTGAAGTCAGAGCAAACTGTCAAGATACATGAAAGGATGTTAAAAAACAAAAGCCTTAAATCAGCAAGCATAAAATCTGACCAATTTGATAAATACATTTCATTTCCCAATTGATGACTGCAAACATGTACAATATTTATTGCTTTTACACAAGTTTAGATATTCTAACCCTCTCTTTTGAACAAAATCAGGTGTTATAAGTTGGAAGGCAAAGACACAACAAAATTGTCGAATCAAATACTAAAGTTTATGCTAAGATTTAGCTACTGAAAGGCTAGAAGGGGACAAACAACAGGCTCTGCCAGTTGTGCAACTCCATTCAATTTTCATGTGGTCTGGGTACACAGCCTCACACAACTCCTCTAAAGGCACCAACCACACTTTTGGGACACAGCCACAGAGTATTTCAAACAACTCAAGCTTGGTTTTCAAATGGCTTTTAATCAGGCCTGCAAACTCCTAGGCCATATTTTCTAGCTTTTTAACATGCCAGATACAAGAAAGCAGTTCTTCCCTCCATAGCCCAAACTGTAATTACCGAAGAGATGCCACTATCACTTTCTTTTGCTCAGTCAGCTAAAGTTTAACTTGTCACTCTCTGAATTTCAAGGCAGAAGCAGCTTTCAAATCTAAGTGGGGTCACTCTTCCACATGATCTCAAAAATCAAATATGTCATAGTGACCATTTTCTGAAAAAAATTTTCAATTAAAAGCTTTTAGATGACACTCAGATTAGGTACTCAAACTTTATTCCCCACCTTAAAGGAGGCTGATAGACACCCAAATTCCCCATCATTGTTTTGGTTTTACACAACTCCTAGCTACACACTCTTACAGGTAACAATTCACTCCTTGTACCGTGCATGGTACAGGTACTGCTGACCTCTACGATTCCAAATATTCATATTGCAAAAGCTAATTTTAAACTAGTGAAGTCAATTACTCCTAGCAGTGTAGCAATGGCATTCCCCAGAACACTCAGATTGTAAAGTTTGCACAGAACCTAGTTAAATACTGAGGCGAGCTGCCTGTCCCAACCTCTGTGTGTCCTCACCTACTTTGCCAGGACTGCTCTACCCAGCCACCTCTGCCATGCTATTACTACTAAGGTAAGGGAATAAATGTTGGTAAGAAATATCTGGCTAACCTGGAAACCACTCAGGAGTCAACAGAAAGACACCAGACTTCAGCTCAACAGATACTAATAACCTTGCTACTTTTTGTAGTGAAAAAACCCATGTAAAATTAAGGACTACCTGTAAGGTGTATTTTCTATGAATATTTAGAATGATATGGCCAAGCAGTGCAGTGTCAGGACAGCCTCAGAGAAGTCTCAACTCTGAGGTCACAGACACACAGTAGTTTCTGATACAGATGTGATTATCTATGACCCGATGACAGAAATATAAAGTAATTAATTACATAATTATTTCTCATCTAAAACAGGTGATGTTCATTCTAAAGTGGATATTACCCGAACAGACATCCATTTGTTGTGACTGTACATAGTTATGTTGACAGACAAATCTGAGCTGCAGTGTCCAGTGAAGGAGCTGACCTTGGCCAAGCATTCCACCTGGGGGCTGCATGTCCACAGCTAAGAATACATACTATGACCCTGACTTCTCCCTCTAAGATCAAATACATAGTCCCTCAGGGGCAGAAGCTGGAAGAGTGTGACAAATGAACTCAAAATTGGTATGCAATTTTTTTGGACTTTCCAAACAAAGTCTGACTAAACAAATCTACAAAATTTAATTCCCAAAGAGGATTAAGCAATATGGAGTGCAACATAGTCTTAGAATTCCAGGCTGTCCTTTCAACTTAATAACTGCAGTGATTTTTTTGAGCCTGATTATAGTTCTCCTTAGTCTACACATACAAAATACGTAAACAACTCAACCCATACTCAGCTCAAACAATGAGTATGCACCTACCTCCTATTTCTGAAATCATGAACTGCAACACGGATTTGATTTGCAGTTCCGATATAACATTAATCTTCTATGAAACCTAAGGAAGGTGTAAATCCCATCTTAAAATTTGAATGAACTGTTCTTGCACATCAGATAGACGTAGAAAACTTCATTAACTTACCAATAACTTTAGAGACTAAGTGAACAAGAAGAAAAAGGGAACAAACCTTTTCTTCAAAATACATCTAAAAGTGATGTTAAATCTTCTTAACATTAACAGATTCCCTGATTACAAAATGTATAGCTAAATATAATATTGTTGAACATTTACAGGTATTTAATACGAGGTAAAAAGTAAATGCACCTGGTTAGTCGAAACAGATAAATTTAATAATGATTAATGCAATATATTGCCTAATTTGAATATTTTTCTTGTAACCGATTTTGCCAATCGCCTCCTTACAAAGGGTCATATGTAAAAAGAATCTTGGCCTTCACAAAAATAATCCCAAACTCTAATGGACAACCACTGTTTCACGTAGTTGGTTCAAACTCACCACATTGGTTTTTTACCCTCTATAAATATTTACCTAATGCAATTACCACAATCAAATTCCCTGACTTGTATCTCAGTGATGAGAAGCACCTTCTAATTAAATAAAATACAAAACTCAGTATAACAAGATACCAGTTTCTTAGCCTGAAAAACTGAGCAACCTTTTGACTGGACACAGTACTCAAACATCTTGGGACATTACTTTGTGAATGTGTTCAGAAATGCAATAACTTAACAGAATTAGAAAAAATTATAGTAGCAGGATGATATCTTTACTTCCAGACCATGTATTTTATTATATTTACACTCTTCAGTTTTAACCTTAAAAGAAGTTTGATTCATTAACAAATTCATTACCACGTATTTTAAGATCATTACTTTGAGACAGAAATAAAAGAAACTGACAAACAACCATATATTATATGTTCTAAGCAGGTACATGATATATATACCCCCCTTCTTATTGTACAAAGAATATAGTTTTAGATGAATAGGTATCTTGTAGTTGCCGTTCCATAAAATGATTTTGAAAAATGTAGTCTCTTAAAAGACGTTACAAAATTTTGTCCTCCTATTTTCCTCTTGAAAGGGTGGTCAGGGTTCACTGTAAGACACAATCACAATGGCAGTAGGTGCCCTTATCCTGACTTTGCAATACCTACAGGGACTCTACTCCTGGACAAGAAAGGGATCCTGTTGTTAGAAAGCTTTTCTAAATGTTTCCTTAGAATCTTTTTTTGGTGAAATTTTAACAGTTATTTCTTGTCCTATGTAAAACAGATTATTGCTTTCTTTTTACAATAGCTTTTACTTATGAGAGAGCTGTAATCCACAAATCTATTCTCATTACACCCTTCATAGTAACAGTCATTACTTCCTACGTTTTCTCTACAAGACCACTTGCAGATCAGTGGGTTTCAGCTGTTGGCATAAACACTGGGATACAAAATGCTTTTAAAGATCAAGTACTTGGAAAAGTGCCAGATACTGCCACCATCTTGGTTTCTAAGACTGGCAAAAAATAGGCTATTTTTCAATTGTTTGTGTCTTCTGTACCCAAAACCATTTTCTTTTTGTTTGCTAGCTACTGGCAGTCTTTTATTTTATAACAGTATTCTAAAAACACAAGTAATGAAAACCATATGCTTAGTGGGAAACATTTTCAGGTCAACAGCAGCTACTTACAGTCCTCCTACAAATCTAACTACACCCACAGACAGTGCCGTGAAAGGGCACAAGAGACACAGGATCTTTGCACCATTTTAATTAGTTATACTTGCTTCTTTGGTGAAATCACAAAACCTCACCATTTGAAACAGTAAAACAAACAAAACAAAACAAAATCCTGCAATCTTCATGAAATCCATCAGACAAGGAAAAAGTATTAAGAAAACAAGATAAAGCAGGTAAGAATGCTATTAGACAGGAGATTCCCAAAAAAAAAATTCATTTGGAAAGCAGCAGAGAAATCTTTAGTAGTAACAAACAAAATATTTCATGATCTTTTCTTGTGTCTTCTCTTTAGACTACTACAACTCAAACTCAATAAATACTGCTTTACAAAAGCCTGCTGCATGGCTTCTGAAGATGCCTAAAATCTTCCAGCTTTATTTCTGTTAAACTTAGCTAGGCACCAGTCCAAGCATAATAGCTACTGAAAAATAAACATTAAACCATCAGTAAGTGTCTTCACAGTTGTACTGTGTTCTTATGCTGTTCATATCCACGATTTTCAGTGTCTAATCTGGTTTCATTCACTGTAAACTAACCCAGCGTTAAACTTAAATCTTACAACTCAAAGGCTCTCTATCTGATACAGTATTCTTCATTAGGACAGAGTCCAAAATTCTGAAGTTTCAAATTTTATACAAAATGCTGCTATTTAGATGGAAGAGAGAGCAATGGAGTGAGAAGGCATAAGAAAAACATTACTTTCATGCACAGCTGAAAGTCAATATTTCATTTTAAAGCAAGGAGGAATTATGACTGGTTCATTAAACTTTGTATATGCTTCATATTGAACAAAGAATGGGAACACAGTGTTTTAGAATACCACTCATTTTCAACTGTTTCTTATTCCTAAACTCACAGTATTTTGGACATTCAGGCCATGTGTAACTGAAAAAATACTGGTGGAAAAACCAGCTAAGCCCTCCTGCTAGGATGCTAAATGCCAGTGCAAAAGGGTAGCTCAATCATTTACAGCGGGAAAAAAAATGCACTCTAGCTGCTGCTGGTGTGCTGATGACAGAAGCAGCAAAAAGTCAAAGACTTAGCAACACACAGCTAAAAAGCCCACCTTCCTGGAGGTGCACAGCAGATCTGAATCATGCAAGGATATCAATCCTACCAACAGAAAAGGGATTCTGTCAACTCCCATATGTTTCTCAGCAACCCTTTTCTCAACATGCCACTTTTCAGCTTCCACCCTTTTCATACTTGTGTTACTGATACATTTTGAAAGTTTGGTCTGTGTCAATGCCAGAGCCCTTCAGTATTTTAGAAGTGCTGGCAAAACCCTGCAAATATAGAGCAAATGCAGCTTTCCAGACCAAACTGCACTTCATACTAGAATACAAAACCATTTACAGAGAAACATCTCCAAGCAGAACAATTTTACAGCAAAACAAAAATTTTGTCAATATAATAACATATTTGTTAATGGTTTCTGCCAAAACAACTAAACCAGTCAGTGTTAGCACCTCTTCACATGTCCAGCACAGCTGTGCTGAGAGAAGCTTGTACAGAAAACAGCCTCATGCTCAGTTCCAAAAAGTTTGTTAACGAGCTGAATTTTACAGAATCCCCCTCTTTTGAATAGACTTGTTTGGGCCTATGCTAATTTTGTAGCAGTTGAGAAAAACATATAAACCCACCAGCAACAGGAATTTGCTTTAAGTAGGAAAATTACCCTTTGAGTCTGCATCTTGATACTTGACACTGCATCTTGACTAAATACATTAGTCCTGGTACAGGGAGATATCTTGAAGTTTGGTTTTATTGTAAAACACTCTAAAAATGCACCTTTGTTATGCTTATATTTCAGTCACTCTGGAACTGAAAACACACTTTTTGTGTATAATATAGGTTAAAAAGTATTGTTGATATCAACACTAGGAAAAATTTAAAGACTCCAAACTCAAGTCCATTTTGTTGCTACTCCAATTGAGAGCTACCAAGCTTAATTGCTCTTCAACACACCTCAGTCAAACCTTGCTGATTCCCATCTTACTCTGTAACCTTTTGGCAACTCATGTTCTCCAAATGAGTTCTAAAAGTGTAATGAAGGGGGTTTAGGCATAGCGCAGGACAAAAATATGTCAACAAATGGAGCTACCAGCTAGCTACATATTCTGTCTCCAGACACAGAGAAAGATAGATGCCAAGATGAACAGGTTAAGCCCAATACTATTCTTGAATGAGTACTCTCCCAGCTTCCAACAGTTTGCAGCTGACAGTCTTCCTGATTAAGTAAAGTTATTCAAAACTTCCCAAATCAACTGTTTAGGAGTAAGACACACAGAAAACCTTTTCAAGTTTCAGGCACTTTGAAATTACTTAATCACAACATAAGCAAAAAAAAAAACAAAAAGAAAACTGTAAAGATTTTGGAAAACATTACAATACTTTTAACACACAGTCCCAAAAAATTCAAATCCTTTGAATCAGGCTTTTAAAACATATGATGCTTAAACAGAAATATGAAAAATATGTTAACAATAAAAGTATAAGTAATTCAAAGTAGTCCCATTATTTGACATCTGTTTGCAAGCCTGGTTACCAGCAGAGTAATTGTTTCCCAGCTTTCATCAGAATTATTAGGACATTTTTTCAGCAAAAGGAAAAATTATCACAAAATAACCCAACTCTTTATTAAGAAGAAACACCAAGTACATTACTAAAGGCAGTACAGAGGAAAAAACCCTGAACCTAATACACCTATATAATGCTTTTCATTTTTGTCTAGAAAAGCATGAGGTAAACACCTTCTTGCAGATGAATCACCTTTAATACAAAGCAGACAGCCGGAAAGATTTAGGAGATCCTCAAAAGCAACACAAGTTAAGATCAAGTTCTTTATACATCATCAGACAGTACACTCTTTGTGTAGCCGTGTTTCAGTAGGATAGTAATTGGCATCCCAGACTACAAACAGAAATTAAAAGTTCCCATTGTTCCCCATTGTTTAATTCCGAATAAGGCAGTCAACTGTGGAAGGCTATAACAATATTTGCTTTGTTTTATATATAAATAGCATTTACAAAATTAATTTTGTGTGTTTAAGATTGCATTTTATACTCCATATAATAAGTACTTTACCCTGGGAAGAAATACTGGCCACAAAGTGTCAATCCTAAAGCAGCAGATTGTTTTGGAATGGGTCTCATGCCAAGCACAAGGAGGTTTGGGACTTCACAGGTTACTTTGTACAAGGTAAAGGAGAGGCACAAATCTATCTAAACACTTACTGCCAAAATGAAGTAAGTCCTTAAAACATGATACTAAGAGCATTCACACTGAAATACTTTAGGGAAATTTTCAAAAGTGTCAGCTATAGTACCACCTCACTTTAAATCAATGCACTGCAGTGGTGATTCAATCCTTTCTTAGAAACAAGAATAGTTTCTTAATTCACAAGAACAAGTGATTGTTATTCTAAGTTATATTGCGAAAGTACTTTTTTTACACCATTGAAGTAGTATTTGGATGTGTGCATTTCTGCCAATTAACTTCTGCACATAAGCAACCACTTTGGCTCTTTAAAGTTTTCTAGTGGATGGCTCAGCCAAAAGGAAAAACTTACTGACACAACTTAAATACACAAATGACATATGACTATTTTTTGAGGCCAAGGCACAAATCTCTTTAGGTGTCTAGAAAAATCAGGTATCTTAAACTCACAAGCTAATACAAAACTCTACTTCTTCCACATTAAGTTTTTTTTCTAAATATTAAAGTGTAAAACTTCTGCTTGCAAATACTGTATAATACAAACAGAGATTAAAATTGTCTCACCAGATTCTTTTGTTGCTTTTTTCAAATGGTGAATGCAGGAAGTAAGGAATGATAGCTTGAAAAACTGTCCTACTGCCAGGAAGCATGGGAAGAACCAGCTCCTTGGCTTTGATTTACATCAAGCAAACTTCCAATCATAACCTTTTATTTAATGTCTGCATGACGCCATTGCTCTACACTATTTAACACTTGTGCCACATAAGTTAAAACTGTTCCAAATTCTTGCAGATATTCATATTTAGAATTAATGTAGTCTTACAAGCCTCGCTCCATTTGATCACATATTAATGGCTACCTCAGGTATCAGAGTAATTGCACACGAGAAGCATAATAAACTCTTAGAGCTCCTGCTACATGCCATAAAGCTGCTTCTTTACCACAAAAGGAACCAGTTACCAATCTGTGCAAACATGCAGCTTGCACTGAGAATTAGGAAGCAGCACATTGGTGCAGAGCAGAAAAGCACTGAAGTATTCAATAGCTGTATCATTTTTTTATTTTTTATGCTGCGCTTGTAGTCCCAATTACTTAACTCTCTGAAAACAAAGACAATCCACTTCTCCAACTGTCAGGTCTGAACTCTTACTTTAATTACTATCTCCCAAAATTTTTCTTGAGATTTTCCTTTCTTAACACAGTCATTCTTTGAATTCCAAGTAGCATTTTGGCTAATTCTACGCATTAAGCAAAGGGGGTTTTGATGCTTTCACATATTATCAGTATCTTCATTTGAGAGCTGCTGTGTGAAAATGTACAGAGTGCTTTAGAAAGAGATGGTTAGATCTCTGGATGGATAGGTATTGCCAACAACAGTATTTCTGATCACAGCAGCATTTTTTAAAGAAAAAACCTGCGGTTACAAGCCACATTTCATGTACAATGTTTTTCACTTATGGATTGTTCTTCTCTCAACTCTCTTCAGTTTTCCACATAGTTTTTGAAATGTGGTACCCAGAAAGAGAGTTCACCTTCCAACCTTGTCAGTGTGAAGCAGGGCAGCGAAACAGTCCTTTAGGCCATATTCATCTTCATATAGCCCAATATGACACTAGTCCTTAATCTAACGGTATCATCACCGACTCATGTTCCACTTTGATCATTCCCCGCCATTACAAGTAAGCCTTCTGAGAACCCTTCTCTAACCAGTGTTCCCCATACTATATTAAAATAACTTATTTCTGATGAAGCACAGTACATTGGAACAAGTCCAATCTTTAATTCTACCCTTTCTCTTTTATTTATGTAAACAATTTGATCAAGGTAATTTTTAATTCAAATCCTGCTATATAAGTTGACTCCCTTTCAGCTCTGTGGGCTTTCAGAGCTGCACAGAGCTCTCAAGCCACTAAAAATGCACCTTCTACATCAGGACTTCATCCCACGACTGTCCCTGGGGCTGTGTCAACACAGAGACTGTTAAGAAGGGTTTAAATTCCAGGTTTAGTAAGAAAAACTGAGCAGAGTTCCTGAGGCCAGCCCTTCATGACTCTTCTGAGTGTTAGCCAGAGTCCCAGAAAGTATAGGGCTGTAAGGAAAGTGATGCCTTCTACCTGTAAATCACCTCCAGGTTCTTGCTGTCCCTCAAATCTGAACCCTACAAGCACCTAGTAGCACATGATCACATCATCATTTTGGGCTCATCCGCATTGTATTCCATCACCTATACTAAGCACAAAAAAATATCCAGCAACATCAGTTCTGAGGTGTTTCCTTCCATGTCAATCAGGAAGTACCTCATTACATACCAAAAGAGCTAAGATATTAGGGAGATTCTGATGACACTTGAACCAGGTTTTTTTATTTCTTGTACAGCACATTTCCTCGGTTGTCTATGAAAGCATTACACAAAATCATCAAAAACTTAACTACAGTCAAAATATACAGCACAAGTTTTATTACTCTGCTATAGATAAGTAATTATACTGTCCCAAAAATAATTTGTGTATCTGCTAATTAACTTCTCAAAAACTGGTCTCAGGCTATTTTATCTCTAGACCCTGATTAACATCTCTTCTCTTCTCTTAACTGCCCACTCAGACAACTTCAAGCTATCAAAAAAATGACAGATCAAGTCTTTAATCTGTCCATCTTCCACCTGCATAATGCAAAAACTGACAGATTAGAGAAGCTTGATTTTCTCTTCCAATGCTGGAAGGCTCTATTTTTATCAAATCAAGCTGAGGTAGAAGCTTCATATTTTTCCCCTCCAAATGCGTTATTCAACCACTGTGAGCATTTAGGTTCATACCTCAAGGCTTGCAAACCTGTGATTTTTGTGTTTAAGAGCCACATAATGTTCACAGTTTTCCAGACCTCTACCCTTGTTCTTAAACCACATTAACTAGAAGCCCGATACCCAATTTGTTCTGACAATGCCTCTTTTGACATATCAGACAATGCATTATTTTCCATTAGTAGAAAATAATACATTCATTTTAAAATTATCTATGAACATTTTTTATTTAATACTGGTAGCAAGAGATCAGTCCTCTTTTTTGCACTTTCCAGATTCCTTAATTAACTCATTTTCAAAATAGTTGCTGCTTTTAATATAGTTAAAAGTCACTTGTAACTGTAACTATCAGTTAATTCTCATAATTTCCATTTCATTCTGTACATCATCCTGCTTCAATTGGTTATTTGGCTCAAACAGCCATTTTTCAATGCAGGTGTTTTTTTAAATCTTCTTTCTTGCTTCCTTTTTCTTTTTTTCTTTTCTTTCCCCCAAATTGTTGTGCCTAATTTTACAGTCAGTTTGCCTTTTTGTAATTACAAAAAAAAAAAAATCCTTTTCTTAGCAATTTTGGGTCACAGATTTTAATAACTTTTGAACAGATTAGTGATCAAGACCATTACTATAGCTGCTATTATTTAGTTACAACTGCAAATATCACCCAAGTCAGCTTCTGAATACAACTTAATTTTTTACTACTATGCTATCAACAGATAATTTACACCATGAAGAAATTATTTTGCCCATTGATTTTTTTAAACTGGAGCTCTCACTTTTTTGGCAAGTAATCTATCAATTTGTATCAGGTAACTATATCCAGACTAAGACCTTATAAAAACCACAAAAACATCAATCATTAGGGGAATGAGTGGGCATGAAGACAGAGACACTCAAAGTTATCTGTAATTTTATGGGCCAGAAACATTTGGTAAGAAGGAGTCTAAAAACTGTACCTAATCCAAGGCAATTCCATATTTTACCACATTTAGTTCACAAATTAGAGGATCTGAAGAACACTTTGGCTAGCCTTTGCCCAGCAAAACATATTGCGGTTGGCTTTTCTTTCCTGTTGTGAAAACACCAGAGACAAAATAGGACATGCATCAAAACGATAACATTACGTCTTCTCATGGGAAACCACCAAATTATCAGTACAAAACAAGATACTGAGAAGTATCAAATGCTGGTTCTTTTAAGTTATTACTAAACCTTATGTAAATGGGTAGAGTGAAGAACTATTTTCCTTCTCATAGATTCAGCAGAATCACTCAAGCGACACAGAGGATTTACTTATTGTTTGGAAATGTGTTCATTTATGGATATATACAACTTTATGTATATTAAATAAAAGCTACAAATACAATTCCAGATTCAGACCCATAAAAAACTCAGGTGACACACAACACGTCTATAAAACTCTTTCTTTGTTACTCTTTCCACCTCACGTTTGCCTTTTTAGCAACATACTGTTTGCCAACCAATAATTTAGTGCAGTCAAAGTATATGTAAATTCAGAGTTAAGACTAAGTTCTTTGAGGTAGAGACTGCAAATCCCCCCAAAATGTAAACTGTTACAGTAACACACAATTAATAAAAATACCAATCCCAAAAATTTATCTTCATAGTTGTTTTTGTTTGAAACTAAGAATATTTTTATAGTTGATTTTCTATGATTATCACTATGTATAGCAGCACATCCCAAAGAGTCATGATCAGGGGCACAGCCTTTAGCTGGAGGCCTGTCACTAGTGGCGTCCCCCAAGGGCCCAGTATTGTTTAACTTGTTCATCAATGACTTGGGTGAAGGGGCAGATGCCTCCTCAGCGAGTTCACTGATGACACAAAGCTGGGAGGAGTGGCTGACACCCCAGAGGGCTGTGCAGCTCTTCAACAGGGCCTCAATAGAGATGAAAAAGAAGAACTAGAAGACAGAGAGACAGGCAGAAAAGAACTGTCTGAAATTCAAGAAAGGCAATTGCAGGATCCTGCACCTGGGGAAGAATAATCCCTGCACCAGCACAGGCTGGGGGCCAAACTGCTGGAAAGCAGCTCTGTGGAGAAGGACCTGTGGGTCCTGGTGGACAACAAGCTGTCCATGATCCAGCACTGTGCCCTTGTGGCCAAGAAGGCCAATGGTATCCTGGGGTGCATTAGGAAGAGCACTGCCAGCAGGTCAAGGGAGGTGATCCTGTCCCTCTACTCAGCCCTGGTGAGGCCACACCTGGAGTGCTGTGTCCAGTACTGGGCTACCCCAGTAAAAGAGAGACATGGAGCTCCTGGACTGGGTCCAGTGGAGGGCAACAGAGATGAACAAGGGACTGGAGCATCCCTCTTGCAAGGACATGCTGAGGGAACTGGGCCTGTTCAGCCTGGAGAAGACACAACTGAGAAGGAGACCTCAATAATGTGTATAAATATCTAATGGGGAGGAGGGGGCCAAGAGGATGTTTCCAGGCCCTTCTCGGTGGTAACAAGCAATAGGACAAGAGACAACGGGCAGAAACCAATGCACAGGAAGTTCCCCCTAAATATGAGGAAGAACTTCTTCACTGTGCTGGGGACCAAGCACTGGAACAGATGGTCCTGAGAGTTTGTGGAGTCTACTTCACTGGAAATATTCAAGAACCCTCTGGACACAATCCTGTGCAATGTGCTCTAGGATGACTCTGCTTGAACAGGGAGGTCAGACCATATGACAGACTTTCAACCTTACCTATTCTGTGATTCTGTAATTCTGCATTCCATTTCCTTCATGCACAAATACACTGAAAAGTCTTTAAAAGGCAGAAAACTAAGCATCACATTTATATTCCAAGAAATAAAATTACATAAAATACTGAAATGGGATTTTCTCATACCACCAGCAACATACAAAGCAACCTGCATATGATACCAGGTATTAATCCCTAGAAAAGGAGGAGTAAAAAAAAACCTGCAGACAAGAGCAGAATAATCACAATTCACGTAGATTAGCAAAGCAAGGGGTTAGAGTAGAGAACATGAGAGGAGTAGCTTTTATCATTTAAAAACAAACTATAAAATTCTTTGAAAACATATTACCTTCAGAGGCTTTAAGAAAAAAAAAAGTGTTTTGATTTGAAAACCATGTTGTCCTTTTAAACAGTGCCCCCTCCCGTTCAGGAATAAACTGTGACTTTCTTAGTGAGAGTGTTATGCAGACCATATCGAAATGGTCACTCCCTTGTGACCTGTACATGATTTACTTTAACCATCCAATTTTCCAGAACTTAAACCAATCTCAACCACAGAACTATCAAAATATATTATATTTAAACTAGTTCCAAGATTATTCTCATCAGCAAAACCAGCTTGTGAGTGAGAACAGGCAATTTGGAGCTCAAGCGCACTCAAAGCAGCAGGAACGTTGGGAAGTGCCCCGGAAATCCTCAAAACCCTGCAGCAGTCACCACAAAGCTGTATACATTCAATCAGAGCAGTCTGGATAAGAAACTCAGTTTGCTAATCACAACTTCCAAAAAGGCCATAAAAGAGATGGCATCTGGCATACCTTTGTCTAAATTCTTCACCGACATATGACTGTGGGTTTTCTGAAGAAATTATACTCTATTTTATTTTACCATCACTGTATATCATTTTACTATTTGCAGTAGTCCAAAATTGAGAGGTAACTCCACACAAAAATTACACCTGTATTAAAGAAGAATGGTTCAATACTGTTTAAGTTATAAAGTAGCATATCTTCTGATATCTAAGACATGTCTTCTAGATTTTATATTCTGCTACAATATGTGACTATTTAGCTGAACCAGTCATCTCCATACATGTTTCATTAACAAGAAGTATTTTATGTAATAAAGTCCAATCTTGAATTTTAAGTTGTATAAGAATGAGAAGCTTGAATGCTTTCAGAATTTCTCACAGAAGGTTTTTGTGCTTAACAAGGAAAGGTGCCAAAAAAAGAAGCAGGTTTGCTTTGCTACATTAAAAAAACACAGAGTACAGTTGTGAGACCTTTTTGTCATGACTCTGTTTTTGGGTTTTTTTAACGTTATTTGTAGGTCATCGGAATTGATGAGAAAAGGAGGATAGAGGGAACCACACACTGCTAAAACTGGGATGGATTCAACTAGATTTCATAGTGATAACCCTAACTTAAAGCAAGGAAGACAAAGGAAATACTAAATGAAAAGTAAGCTGATAAAATCAATATGATAATTTACGTACCATCCAGAAAGAGAACTAATAAAATACATACAAGAGTTGTTATTTTACAGATGGCACATAGGAACCACTCTCAGCCACATGACCAATGCACTACGCTCTGAAGATAGCCCAGCCCAATCTGGCTCATATCAAGCAGTACAAAAATAGAAATTCCTACGTAACAGGATACACAAGAACGGTATCACAAGGAGTGCACTCCTTCCACATCTGAACCACTTCAAAAAGGCAAATAACCTAATCTGTAACAGGGTAATGGCTATTGTCACTGTAACCACAAACACAAAATGCAGCCAGCAGGTGCTGAATCAGCTAGTACCCAGTACGAGGGACAATCACTATTTTTGATACAGGCCAGGATGCCATTGGCCTTCTTGATCACCTGGGCACACTGATGGCTAATGTTCAGCTGCTGTTGGCCAGCACCCCCAAGTCTCTTTCTGCCTGGCTGCTGTCCAGCCACTCTTCACCCAGTCTGTAACACTGTATGGGGCTGTTGTGACCCAAGTGCAGAACCTGGCACTTACTGAACCTCATACCATTGGCCTCAGCCCATCGATCCAGCCGGTTCAGATTCCTCTACAGAGCTTTTCCACTCTCAAGCAGATCAACACTTCCACCCAGCTTGGTGTCGTGCACAAACTTAGTGAGGGTGCACTCAGTCCCCTCATCCAAGTCATCAGTAAAGATATTAAATGGGACTGACGCCAGTATTGAGCCGTAGGGAATCCCACTAATAACCAGACACAAGTTGAATGTGGCACCATTCACCACAACTCTTGGCCTGGCTGTCCAGCCAATCCTTAAACCAGTGAAGAGTGCACCAGTCCAAGCCACAGGCTGCCAGCTTCTCCAGGAGAATGGCATGGGAGATGGTGTCAAAAGCCTTGCTGAAATCCAGGTAGACTACATCCATAGCCTTTTCTTCATTCACTAGGAGTGTCTCCTGATCATAAAAGGAGATCAGGTTGGTCAAGCAGGACATGCCTTTCATATACCCGTGCTGGCTGGGCCTGATTCCCTGGTTGACCTGTACATGCAGTGTAATTGTACTCAAGATGATCTGTTCCATAACTTTCACAGGCACCAACATCAGGCTGCCAGGCCTGTAGTTCCCTGTAGTATCCTCCTTCCGACACTTGTATATGGACATCTCATTGGCCAACCTCCATGTGTCTGGGACCTCCTTGGTTAGCCAGTACTGATGATAAACGATGGAGAGCAGCTTGGTGAGTTCTTCTGTCATCTCCTTCACTACCCTTGGGTGAACCCCATCTGGCCCCATGGACTTGTGAGTGTCTGAGCAGCACTGCAGGTCACTAACTACTTCCTCTTGGATTACAGAGGGTCTATTCTGCTCCCTGTTCCTATCTACCAGCTCAGGGGGCTGTTGGTAACTGATCTTTCTGTTGAAGACTGAGGCAAAGGATGCTTTAAGTGCCTCAGCCTTATGCATTGGTTACAATGTTCCCCTTCATATGCAATAAAGGTTGGAATTTTCCTTGGCTATCCTTTGGTTGTTAATGTATTTATAAGAACACTTTTTATTATCTTTCGCAGCAGTGGCCAGATTGAGTTCTAGAAGAGCTTTTATTTTTCTAATTTTCTTTCTATGTGACCTAATGACATCCTTGTAACCTTCCTGAGTTGCCTGCCCCTTCTTCCTAAGGTGATAAACTCTCTTTTTTTCTCACAGTTCCAGCAAAAGCTCCTTGTTCAGTCAGGCCAGTCTTCTTCCCTGTCAGCTCGTCTTTTTGGCTCATAGGGATGGCCTGCTCCTGTGACTTTACAACTTCCTTCTTGAAGTATGTCCAGCCTTTCCGGACCCCTTTGTTATTAAGGGCAGTTTCCCAATAAAATTGTTGAACCAGTGTCCTGAACTCCGAAGTCCACCCTCCAGAAGGCCAATGCAGAGGTTCTGTTGACCCCCTTCCTTACTTCCCCAAGAATTGGAAACTCTATCATTTCATGGTCACTGTGCCAAAGATGTCCTCTGACCACCACACCTCCCACCAGCTCTTGTCTGTTTGTAAACAGTGGAGCACCACCCCTTGCTAAGTTCACTTAACAGCAGTGTCAGGAAGTTCTCTTCCACACACTCCAGGAACCTTCCAGACTGTCTCCTCTCCTTAGTGTTGAGTTTCCAGCAGATATCCCACAAGTTAGCCTCCCACAAGAACAAGGGCTAGTGATTGTGCAACATCAGATAGATGCTTATAGAATAATTAATCCACCTATTCATCCTGGTTGGGTAGTCTACAGCAGACTCTCCACCAGGATGTTTGCCTTGTTGGCCTTCCCCCGACTCCTACCCATAGGCACTCAACCTTGTCATCACTATACTTGAGCACTATACAGTTGAAACACTCCCTAATGTACAGAGCCATCCCATCACCTCTCCTTCCTTGCCTGTTCCTTCTGAAGTGCTTGTAGCCACCTATTGCAGCACTCCAGGCACACAGTCCCACCACATTTCCATGGTGGCCACTGCATCATAGCTTTCCTGCTGCACAATGGCCTCCAGCTCTTCCTGTTTGTTACCCATGCTGATGCACTTCAGCTGGGCTATCAATTTCACTCCAACACTGACATGCCACTGAGGCTCATCTCTAGTGAGTCTGGTCTTACCCACTTTCCCTGTCAAACCTAGTATAAAGCCCTCTCAATCATCCCTGCCAACTCACGGGCCTAGAATCCTCTATACCCTTTTAGACAGATGCCCTGGGTTGTG